>JAAGVU020000306.1:0-14661 GCA_011763525.2 Mormyrus iriodes | reverse complement strand
GAGACTTATTTTTATCTATATATATATATATATATATATATATATATATATATATATATATATATATATATATCATTCTTGAGAATAGGGACAAAATCTTATTTATGGGGGATTTTTATTTTTACTCTTCAATCATACTGGGAAAATATATTTTAAGAGATCATAGTCCTGGCTATTAAACTTTGAAATGGACCAACCACAGTGGTTTCATTTAAACATACTTTTTTTGCAGCTGAGGGTTTGAATTTTGTCAACTTCGTCAGTCATACAAAAATTCACAATATAATACAAAATGCATTTATAAAACAAATAACACACAGTAGGCGTAAAATAGAAATTTAAATTGACATAAATTATAAATCAATTATAAATCATTCTGGGTATGCTTTTGATTAATATAGCAGATAAAATTTGACAGAGGTCTCAGTGATGGAGCTGATAGCCGTCTGATGGAGTTGACATCATATGAAATACAAAATAGTACATAAATATTTTTAAAACTCAGCACACAGAATACCATTTCAAACATGAATCTCCTATTTTTGGTTCTTTCAGATTTTAACAGAACAGTTTTTTTTATAACAAAATTTTTGTATTTTTTAATTTCACAGCATACTCTTAGTAAGTAGCCATTTCATTCTTTAAAGTAGCGAGTGATGTTGAGTTCACTTAATCATAATTTAAATATGTATTTTTAAACCATAATTTTTATTTAGCTTTGATTTAGAAGGGCTACTGTCACGTCCAGCCCTGCCCTCCTAATTTGCTCCCAATGTTTCCCACGGGCGGGGCTGCTAATCAGCCATGCCTGTAGCTCATTGTTGTTACCTTGTGTTCCTGCCCTCTTGTTAATCAGTCACAGGTGCCCCTCATTCATTCCTATGTGTTCCAGTGTATAAGAGGTTCCCAGTCCTGTGCGCCCTTGTTGGGTCATTGATGTTTGTTGCTGTAGTGTGTTGAGGTGCCTGTTAATAAAGGCCCCTCATGGGGTGAGTCCTGGAAAAGCTCTCTAGTCCTGGATTGCTTCCTTCCCATCTATGCCATGCCTTGCCATCAGCCCCACCGTCATGACAGCTACGGAGTTGATCTGTTATGGCTGAGACACCCAATTCAATATTTCATGAATTTATCAACACTAGGATTCCTGGAAAAACAAGACTCTCCTCACCAGGACCGCCCCCCCTGCCTTTACTCACACAAGCTGCCTGCCCCCTCTTCAGCACCATTAACACCTTTTGTTTTTCAAATGAATCACACTCACTCAACTGAATCATCCCCCAGCCAGATGTCAAATCTTCAACTCAGCTCTTTTAGCAGTGTTTTGCAGTGTTCTAAGGAATCATATGGTGCGTGATGATATAACGTAATTTGAAATATAGTAGAACTCCAAAATGGGTAACTGTGGTGTTAGTCATAGAAATATTTGTTGTAATGCATGAATTTTGATGGTTGTTTTGTGCCTGCAACTCTGTGTAAATTTATCATGAAATGACAAATGCAATCTAATATGTGTGCATGGAGGTGCATTTATGTGCGGTGTTTTGAGACAGCATATTGCATTTTGCATGTAAAATTTCATGTGGTACATGTGAAAAACATGCTCCATTATGAGTACAAGCTATCATAGAAATTCAAACACAGAATGTATAAATTACAAATGTCGGACGGTATAAAAATAATGTGAGAAAGTCAGTGTCATTCCAGTGATTAGTGGAAGGAAGATTTTATTTTTATAAAATATACACTTCCATGAAAAGCACAAAATCATTTCTAACAGTCACCACACACCCAGGGACCCTCCCTCCTACATTTGCGACGGGTGTACCTGTCGCACTGTACACACCGCTCTGTACTATGGTTCCTATTGCAGTAAAGGAGCACCTGACACTGAGTTCTCTTTCCAGCGACAAGCTGAGGAACAGAAGCTTGTCTAAGTTTAATTTTAATTTCTTAAAATGTATGCATGTATTATATCAGACAGTCAAACTGCTCACGATACGCAAACACACGCTCGCGCAAGTCTTTATGTTTTGTCATATCAAATTATAGTACTTTTGTAAATTATTTAGATAAGAATTGTATTTATCATTTATACATTCTATGTTGGGTGCACTTTGAGTTCACATTGGCAAATGTATGCATGTATTATATCAGACATTCTTTTTCACTCATAATACCTGAGCAGAATAATTTAAAATGAAAAAATAAATTTTGTGCGCCCATACCAGTGTACCGGAGTGTTTCGGTTACACTAGATTTGTCCAGAACATTGTTTAAAGTATGTCCTGAGACTTATTTTCTTATTATTTTCTGTGATATATTATGGGATGTCTGTTTTGTGAGACCACGTCGCACCTGTCTGACATGTAGAGTGAGTTATTGGGGGTTAAGGTAGAGGGATGAAATTTGGTTGTTATCTGTTTACCTGGTTGTTTATTTGTTTTCACATAAGAATATGTTTTGTTGTTATTTTGGTTAAAGTAGGATATGTCTGTCAATATGTATTTCTTTTGTCATTTGGTAAATATTTATTGTGAATTGTATTTACTGTTGAGAATATTGGGAACCCCCCCCCCCCCATCTGTTATGGTATACTCTGTACCCCTGGTTTAGTGGTGCGGAACCCCAGTTTCACTCTCTTTGAAACGTGTCATGCCAGTGAGAGGTATGTGTGGTCTGTGCGTGGTGGTGTATGTTCTTAATTATGTCTATATTTTACATTTATTTTCATAATCTTATATGTTATTACATAGGAGAGAGGAGGGTTATGAAGCCTGTGTGTGTTTTATCATTCTCTGTACAGTAATACACCTGTTCGAACGACAAGTTGGTGTCATCCTGTCATTTATGAGAACCGCTACACCAGCATAATCATTTTCACAGGCAGCACATGAATTGTTTGTGTGCAAAGTGCCCAGTGGCATTCCATAACACCACACACAAATGCAGACTAGTCATTCAATCTTTTGTGTGCTCATTTTATAACTATTAATTTGTAATGTATATATTGCGATAATGTCAATGTAATCATAGTAACACACATAAATAATTTGTCTTGTGGCTCTTTAGAACTTTTACAACTCAAAAATAGATTACCTAAGTTTGTTTCAGACACAGAGCAAATACATGTATTTAATATATTACATACTTTCGGTCAACTAAAACCGCAATTACCGAATTCCACCGTATTTCAAATCATACTATATGAGCACGTATATTGTATGATTCCTCAGACCTCATTGCTAAATAAACTCTTCAATGCAGACCTGAGTTGAAGACGTGACTCTCTGATGGCATTTGTAAAACAAAAGGTGTTAATTGGCGCTGGTGATGGGGTGGGCAGATTGCGTGGGGAGTAAGGGGGAGGCTCCTTCATACGAACTTACAAAAATTTTCTGAGGACGTAATTTGGGTGATATCTTCACACCACATTTTGAGAACCAGTACGGTCAGTCCTGTTCCAACGCAACTAATGCACTCCTGAAAAACGTAGCATTCACTAAAATCTCATACTGAAACGCACGTATCCAATAGGCAAACTAGGGTTCAGGGAGCAACTCCAAGACTTAGTAACTTTTGCCAAAATGAATTAAATAATAAATAAAGTGATACCAGTAAACAAAAATGTAATTACATGAACAACCTGAATTCTGGAAAGGTTGGGACGTTCTTTAAATTTGAATAAAATGAAAACTAAGAGACTTTCAAATCACATGAACCAATATTTTATTCACAACAGAACACAGACGACGTAAC
Source organism: Mormyrus iriodes (assembly GCA_011763525.2). Lineage (NCBI taxonomy): Eukaryota > Metazoa > Chordata > Actinopteri > Osteoglossiformes > Mormyridae > Mormyrus > Mormyrus iriodes. The sequence continues at coordinate 10,905 of JAAGVU020000306.1, read as the reverse complement.
AAATGTTGAAACTGGGAAATTTTACAATGTCATGCATAAAATAAAATCAAATTTGATGCTTCCTACAGATCCCAAAACAGTTCCTTTTTTAAATAATAAATAATAATTCATTTATATCATAAACACATCTTGTGGGTCTTATGAGTGTCACGTGTATTGCCTAGTAACTTCAACCGAACATGCCGATCTCACTAACTTATCGATTGCCAAGAGTGGGGTTGTAGTGAGCAATAGCCATCAGGCGGCCGGGTATGTGTACAGCACAAATGCACAACAGATTACACTATGCAGAGGGGCACTGAAGGCAACACAGCTACAGACAGTCTATGAAAACCAAATGTAAGTGAATTAAATAAAGGTTGCTCTTTGTTTTTATATGATAATTTTCCAAATACTTTCAGATTATTAGAATCTAACACTTTAACCTTTGCAATGTGTGGATGTACAAAAAGTTAAATTATTTTAGATTTGAAAATCGGTTTGACCGATTCACTAAAAACAACAGATTCAAAAGAATGATTCATTCACGAATCACTATTGTTCACTTGGATAGCTGTTTTTGCGTGCAAGTAGTGTTTCTCGCCAAGATCATAGCGTGTTGTAGTTTGCGTACTGCTTTTCTCTCCTCCTGAAAATCACGCAAATACAAATGTATTTCCATGTTGTATTGGACTTGAGAACTAACAATTCAGTTGTTTTAGATCACATTTTCAGTGTGATATCACATGCCAAAGCAGATCTGACTGTATAATGTTCCTGGGAAGTTTGAAAAAATGTATCCTATCAGATTCACTGTGTATACAAAACGGCATCTGCAGCTTCACTTTTCCATCCTCTGTTGGCACCTATCACTGCCTTTACCATCTTCTGCTACCATCTATCGCTACTGCTTCAATTTTGAATCAATTTCCATCAGTAATACATTTTAAGGAGTAGATTTTCATCTGTACAATGTTTTTTGTGAAGTTGAAATAAGAGTCATCAAAGACCATATAGAGTAATAAGGTCAAAGAGAGATCCTGTTCATATGGTCAAGCATATTGTCCAGTAACTATTCCCTTTGCTGTCACTAAGTGTCATTGCTTTAGTTTTGGTGCCAATATTTGTCTCAAAGTTTGATCAGTTTCAGTTAATTACCCATACAATGTGTCTGCAAAGTCTGGAGAAAATCCAACAAAGATCCAACAACTAAATCATGCTGACAAAATCAAGTGTCTGAGGCTATCCTTCGCTTAGATATGCAGTGCTACTGTTTTGCTACAATATGTCTCAAAATTTGCTGTTATCAGCAGCCATACCACGTGCAGTTCAGACTAGACAATCCATCAGAAGCTAAGCAGGTTTGGGCCTAGCCAGTACTTGGATGGGAGCAGTGGTGGGCCGGGTTCTGCTAATTAGCGAAGCTAAGTTTTTCATTAACTAGTTAGCTTTTCTGCTAAGTTTGAAAACAAATTTAGTTCCACTAACTGTAAATCTGGTGACATTTTTTGCAGGTAAAGTGAGTAAAGTTTTACGGTCAAAAACACTTGTAAACCATGAAATCATACATATTTGTTTCTGTCTGTTGTGAGCGTGACTGCAACAGATAAACTGGCACATCGTTGAATGATTAAGTGTAAACACAAGATGTTATAGTCATGAAGGCTGATTTATACTTCTACATTAAATCGGTAATAAAGCCATAGGTACGGCATAGTTGCATACCCCACACCGTAGCCTGATCTGCACCTCCTCAGAACCGTAACTATATGTCATGGTGACACAGACTGTAAGAAAAGTGATTGGTTCGAAGACCAAATGCAGTCTATGAAGGATGCAGCCGCTGAATTTGGACACAGCTAGTAAGTGAAGTTTTTGCAGTGGTATGATAAGCGAAACAAGTCAAAATACAAAAATATGGAACAAAGATCAAGGGGCCATGTAGGAATATTATATCCACTCAAGAAATTAATGTCTGGTCAAAACACAAATGAAAATAAAAAAAAAACACATGACCTTAGCATAAAACCATGGAGCCCCTGAAGGAACCTGTGCAAAAAATTTAAATGCTGAATTTTGCTCAGTAACGCTACTTGGCTCCTCAAACATAGCACCCCTCCAATTTTCTCAAAAGGATCTTTATGATTTGTTTCTTTGTTGGATGTCATTGTGAAGTACGTTTCTCCATTCTCATCTTGTTTTAGGATGAATGAGTCAGGTTTGAGATCCTGAATGCCCTCTTTGCCCCTGTGTCCAAAGTATAACTGGATCTTATACCATACCTTGTTCAGTAAACCTTTACGATTGTCCAGACTCAGTGCTGCAGAGTATTTTAAGATGTGTTGGTCTTCATGTGAAATCGGGGGGTAGTGAGATGTTTTGTCTTTCCCTGACCATCTAGTCTCAACAGCATCTTTGAAAAAATTATTTGCCAATATAAATATAAACTGCATTAAATTCCACAAACAACTGACTGGAGACTCGCTGATATAACGATTTAAACCAGCTCGAAAACCAAGATAGATGCTGATACTGTTAAACTTTCCTTCAGTTGTCCAGACTGATCCATAAAAGTCCCTTAAAACTGTATTTAGCTTGGTTTTTTTGACAGATGTTTATTTTTTTAAACCTTAGCCAAGTCTGAAAGCAATTCAAAGCCCATACAGTTTGCTTGTCAGTGTTAGTTTCAATTTTATTCTTCTCTAATTTATCTAAATCGACTGCTGTCATATGAACATGCCTGGTGTTTTGTATTGTAGTACCCAGACTTGTTTCCTTACATTTGTCCTCTTCTGAAGAATATTCATAATTGAAATCAAAAGTTATTTTTGGAAATGTATCCATTTTACATGGATTTTGTTAATAATGTAACTGTGTGTTTATTCCTTAGCTTCTGTCAATTGAGGCTGACAAATGTTAATGTAACTAAGTAATGGTTTTTAGATAAACCAGTAAAGCAGAGTGATACATCTGATGTGAAATGCCTGAGTGCGGTTACACTGATAACATAGAACGCCTCTTGTCCAATCAGATTTCTTAGTCGGAACAAACTGTTGTATAATAAAGTATAATTATAATATTACAATAAAACTATGTAAGCTTTAGGTAAGGTTTATGAAAACATAGTATGCTTGGAATACATAAAATATGTTTTCAGTGACTGAAAGTAGCACTTGGACTTGGAATTGAGAACTCCAAGAGATACAGCTGTTTGCCAGTGGGAGCAGAACTCTTAGGAGTCAAAGGTTATATTTTAACCAGGACTAGCAACAGTTGTATTAGCTTGTCAGTATGAAATACATGAAGCCCCAGGGTTATAAATTTAGAGCAGCTGGACAGGCCTAGCAGATCACTGTTCCAAAAAACTGTTAGGAATTCGAAAAGAAGACTGAAAAGAATGGATAATCCCTGCTTGCACTCTCGAGTCCCGAATGTTTTCACTGGCTCACCTACCAGACATACATCAGCCAAGTTTTGGCTGAAACTAAACAGTTCCTTTCCCAGCATAACAAACAGTAATAAACCCAGTGGAGATGGGGGATAGAAGGGGGCACATTCCTGCGTATTTCTGCAATCTGACCTTTACAAGTGTCATTTTCTTTAACGCGTAAGAGAGATTTGATACAACAAACCAGAATATGAATCCTCAGTGAATCCTTGTTTTTCATTCTACACAGCCAAAAAATTTGAAGGATAAATTTTAAAAGAAAAACGAAGGTTTCAAAAATGGGTAAATAAAATATTGTGACAATTGGATCATATACAGAATAATTAGAGTAACAGAATTGTTGTTTTTTTTACCTGAAAAATATTACTACTCATTTATTCTTTGCTTTTTAATTTGATGCTACTTCTCCTTTCCTTTTGGAATCAAAGTCTTGTGGGTTGAGAGGAGTGTGAATCTACAAGGGGTAGCTACCTTTGGCCATCTCTGTTGGAAAACTTGCCTGGAATCAGAAGCTGACTGTCTTCTGCTTGCTACCTGGTATTACCACCTACCAGGCTGACTTCAAACAACAGAGAATGAAATCCATTTCACTTGCATGGCCATCAGCGAGTGGGACATCACCCAGGATAGGATAGGGCTGCCATGGTAAAAGAGAACCTGAAAACAAGCACTACAACATTTCACCGGAAAAAAACACCAATAATATTCAGTAATAACAAATAAATCAAACATTACATCATATCAAGTATTTGCTTTGTTTATGCTATTATGTATCTTTCATGAAAATAACATAGCAATTAATCTCAAAAACCAAGAGCAGTTCTGTATTTAAAATTATCAGATTTGTAATGGCTTGTAGGATGTTAGTTTTACCGTGCATAATGCATGAAATACATCATATAATATTAAACTTGCAGGTAAGCAGGCATGCACTGTGGAAAGAGGTTTCAGAGATCACTTTGAATCCAGTTTTTCACCATCTGAGCCACATCACTGACACTAATATTGTCATGACTCCGGGCTTGACAGTGAGGCATGTTGCCGGCATTAAGGACTCAGTGGCAGACAGGGATGGTGAACCCTGTGAGGGGACTTTATTTTCATAGGAGGCAGCACGAAAACGGACAGGCTACACATCTACAAGCTACGACAATGACCAACAAAGGAATACAAGACATGGGAGTTCTTATACAAGGGAAGAGACAAGAGGCACCAGTGGCTGATTAACATGGGGAAGAACATGAGGTAACCATGGTAACAGGCACAACTGATTAAGCCCTGCCTGCAGGGAACAACAGGAAAAAGACCGGTAGGGCAGGGCTGAACGTGATAAATATATTCCTGAAAGAAGTCTGCAGAGTTACTTTTCATTTACCCCAAATAAATACCTTGATAATATCAATAAGGCTTCTATCAGCTTAGAATTAAAGGGTTAAGAAAGAAATATCCAGAAAAACAAAACCATATAAAAAGGTCATTGTGCCACAGGAGGCTGGCATCCAGCAGGATGTCTTCCTCAACCGGGCCTGACAAGTACAAAGGGCGATTTGCTTAAAAATCTACACAAAATGAAACAGCGCCACTGAAACTAAGGATTAGAATAACATTTTATAAAATCATTTTGCAGTCAAAAAAATAACTGATGAAGAATAATGTCATTCAGACTTTTCAAAATAAAGTAGCAAAGGGTTAAAGTAGTAGTAGGGTTATACGGTAATTCTGAGTTTTTGACTCACTCGAAGGGGTCAGCTCAATATATTTTAAGCATTCCAAAATCTGAGAGAATCTGTGGTGGATGCCACAAAACAATTACATTATATTGAAATCAATATTTAAACAAAGTGCTTCACCAAATGGCTCAACTGCATTCAATAAATGGCCAGAAAGGCTTTAGAAATCAAGATGACATACAGTATAAAGGCTAAAGATGACAGAATTAATGTTTCCATTCACTATAGAATTGAAAGACATGACAGGTTGAATGGAACCCTGAAATGCCCCTGAAGGGGGCCCTCATTAAGGGGAACAAGGGAATGGCTCCCTGCTGCCACCTTCTGATAATTTAAGCACTGCGAAGATTTGCAGGCCTGGGGGTCTGCATAAATGAGTAAAATTAAATAACTAAAATTAATACAATGTCAATTTTTCCAATTGAAGCAGTTCACTTTAAAAAGCTTTATCTAGAAAGAATGGTTGCCAAGTCAACAAGTTCATAACCATATAAGCTAATTTATACGAGATAGATAAAACTAATTACATCGTTTTGCCTACAGATTCTTTTTGAGAAACTATTTATGCAAAGAGTACTGTATTTTTTAATAGGTTTGTTTGAGCTAGTGGTTAAAGCTGGTTCATATCTACCACAGAAAACAGAATAGATTTTTTTGCAGTTCATGTAAAGAAAGTCATAAAGTACATGCCCACTTTCACTAGTTGCACCTATCTATATTATCACCCCAGGTCTTTAATTTTATTAAGAGAAATGCAGCTGGACTAGGTATTTTTTAAGAAGACAAACAGGTCTGCTTATAATACTGTGAACCATGACCCAGGACATCCCGTGGAATAATCACCTTGAAGTGGAAAAATGGAAACACTACAGGTGATCACCCTCTCCCACTCTCTTTTGTTTTGACAACCTTTTAAGGTAACATGGTGAGGCGGTTCTCTCTTTAACGGCTGTTCTGTGGCTGCAAAATGAAGTAATCTATATGCATTTCAGTGGTGACACAGAAATCTCTGAGTGGGCTGCTTTTTGCAGCCTCTGCTAATGCCCCAGATGCCAGAATAATCAATAACCTTATTAAGCGAAGCAAAGTAACACACAAAGCCGGCACACTTTGATATTTTCCTTTGCTCCCCCCTTCTCAATTTGAATGAAAGTTTAAAGGGAAAAATTCTTCACTAAGATACCATGCTGTCACGCCGGAGGTGCCGACAGTGTGGCATGACTCAGGTTGAAAGGATGGTCCGAGACAGGAATAATGCGGCAGAAGGATAACCCCGCCGTGGGGACTTTAGTATCGTAAAGAGTGCCACGAAACAGACAACCACAATGACCAACAAAGAACCACAGGACCTGGGAACTCTTATACAGAGAAACACAGAGGAGTAAACGAGGGGCACCTGTGATTGATTAACAAAGGGCAAAACACAAGGTAACAATCAACAAGCAGCAGGCGTGGCTGCTAATCAGCTCTGCCTGTGGGGAACACCGGGGAAAGACGAGTTGGGAAGGGCTGGACATGACACATGCAAGATGAAAGGGGGAAGAAAAACTATTTTCTATCCAATCAAGTTGCAGTTTGTGTGCCGCTAAAAGTACCGTGCATTCAGAATGCACGTCTGCGTTATATTTCAGAGGCCAAGGCGCCTCGCCCAGCAAAACGCCCCAAAGCGCAGATCCCGCACTTTTATCCGCCGGTTCACGAGTATATGCAATTAACGGTAATAAATGCGAGTGAAAGGTATGATTACACGGCAGCAAGTGTGGGGCATTAAAATGCATCATTAAGCAAAAATGTACCAGTTGAACTTAATTACAGCATAATGCTAATATCTGCTCTACTATAATCTCAGTACTGTTAATGTAATGAAGTGCTGTCGTTAATTATATTTACATAAAACTCTGTACGGTCTATTAATGTAGCCTATTAAAGACCGCTCCACTTTTACATACAAAACAACATGGATTAGGAGTATAAACATCATGAAATACACTTTGTAATATAACCTAAGCAAATTATATTTTTAAAAGTTGTACAAGTACGAACACAAAGAAACATAACATCTAGACTAACTAAAGGCTAATCACAAATATTAGGTGTTTTTTTCTGGAAAAATAAACTGCTTATTAAAATATGTACTCGATATTGAAGGTAAAAAAGAAAAAAAAATGTCTTGCCTTTGTTAGGTGGCATAATACAGCGTTTTTAAATCAAATAATAAAATATTGAAGATTGTTGTCAAGTGAGTTGCCTGACCTTTCGCAAAGTCGAGGAGCATGGAGCCACTTTCACCCCAGTCACCAGACCGGTGGGGACGGACACAATCCTCATATCCAGCCCTGTCAGTGCCAGTGGTCACATTAAAGTCACCCATGACCAGAGGAGTGTCATCTCGTGGGCACCCATCAACCACCGAGCGAAGCTGCGAGTAGAATGTCTCCTTCAACGAGACATCACTCACCGTGGTTGGAGCATACACAGAGACAACAGACAAGATACCCAGGGAGTGCCTTAGCCTGAGTCTCATAATACGTTCGTTGAAAGGGGTGACATCAGCCACCATCGGGAGGAGCCAATCCGCCACAGCAACAGCTACTCTCTGAGTATGACAGCCATCAGAGTGACCAGATGAAAAGTAGGTGTACCCACCTACAGAAATCTGGTTACTCCCCGGTCTGCGTACCTCTGAGAGCGCCGCCACTGAAATGCAGAGTTTACGGAGCTCCCCTGACAGCAGGGGAAGATGGTCATCTTGCCGGAGAGACAAGACGTTCCACATGCCTACTCGAATGGGCCGCCTTGCCGGTCATCTTGCCGGAGAGACAAGACGTTCCACATGCCTACTCGAATGGGACGCCTCAAACTGGGATCCAAGCGTCTCCATGCAGCGGGCGATGCCTCAGCACCACACCAGCTCTGATCCCCAACTGGCCTGACCCTATTGGCTCTCTGGCGGTTTCGACTCTTCCAGGGATGAGGCTCCCGAAGGCTTTCCCCCATCCCCTTCATGGTGTGTGCAGCCTTCCTATCAGAGGCTGCAGCAGAGCTATTGCCGTATTGTGCCTTTTTGGACCATATATTGGACTGACCATATTGACAACAGCCAAACCTATAGGCCGCCGTGTTTTGGACTCAGACTCAGAGACGTGGGTCTTTATTAACCTTCAAGGATGGAAGATAAGCAAGCAAGCCAGACCCTGTGACTTCTACTTGCAAACAGCTGGTGGTCATGTAACCTCATTAGAGCGGAGAGCTTAAAAACAGAACTCCTTGTACATTTTTCCCATCTCTTGTATAATGGCGGTGCTGAGACCATGCCTAGGGCAGCTGCTGGAGCTCGCCACGGATTTGGCCATTTTTAATACATGATATCATCAGTATGCATCATGGCAGGATGAGGGTCATCAGATGAGCTTATAATAGCCTATACTAAGTATATATTTTGAATAATTTATTTTGACTTTGATTAGTAATAAAGTTAACTTTTTATAAACACTTGACTGTTGATTAATCTCACACAGAACCATGTGCTTTACAGTAAATGCACATATTTTATGTAGCAAAAGCATAATATCACTGTACTGTAGCTTCGCAAACATAAAGCTGTACATAAAAGGAACCATCACAGCAACAACACAGGGATCCAGAAATTTAGTCACTACACATCTCACTCTCTTCCCTTCAGTTTCAGTGCACTCTAATGTTCGATGGCTGGATGTCTTTATCATTAGCTAGAACTGCACTTAAACTTAGCTGAGGTTTTGAGCTTCACAATAGTTGTAAACATCATACAATGTACACAAAACACGATTTAGCGGACAAATCATAACACAAGTAAGCAAAACAACATGCAAGGTAGCGAAAGTCCTGTGCATCCTCCATGCTCACATGTGGCTTATTTCCATGAAAACTAAGGAAAAGCATTCTTCATTTCTGTGAAGAATAACCATTTAGGAAAAGAGACATTGAAACAAACAGAACAAATCAGGAAAGGATCACGAGCTAGGTACGAACCAATCGGAGCTCACTGATTTTTACATTTATGACCATCCACAGTAATGCATTTACAGAAAGATTAGTTGTCAGAGAGTGGTGAAATTTTTCTCGGTTTCTGGGAAAAAAAGATCCATGGTAGTGTGGACAGAAGGCTGAATTGGAAGAATTTTTTTTTTTCGTTTTTCATATCAGACAGGCCCTTACTTTTAGGAGTAAGTTTTAAGGGTATGTTAGGTGATACTTATGCAGTGGGTGTGAGATGCATCACCTCTCTCTAAAACGCAGTGTTCTGCAGCCACAGGACAGTGGGTCCAGACATCTGCCCAAAAGACACAGGCCGTGGGGGAGGGAGGGCAGGGGAGGCTAGCGGCAATTGGTTTCACGTCCCACTGACCTGCTAGCAGACCAAGAAAGGGTTGGGCAGGTTGCTGGCAATGAGTTTCCTGCGTTTAACAATTATGAAAACGGCTACTGGTTTGCAGTACTGTTCTTCAGGTGCACAATTATTGTTTTGCTGAAAACACGTGGACTTCTGCTCGATGATACTATCTGGTTTACCCAGCTAAAGAAGGACATGTGTAAACATGTAGGAAATCCATTAACCCAGCTCCAGATATAAAGGAAAACGCTGAGTTTGCTCAAAATAAATCTGGCAACCATGGCTAATTAACAGTGACATGATAGCTGAAAAAATTAATTTTTTAAAATTATTATTAGCAAAGCTTGTGTAAAAGCGTCAGCAGTCCATTTGCTTCTGGAGACCATCAACGTTTTGAAGCCACATCAAATCTGACTGTCAACAAGTTATTTAATTAAGTTAATAAAAAGCAAATAGGTTCTGGTTAGAACATTCCTGGTACGTCACTAGCACTGGTCCAGTTTCCCATGAGTCTCAGGACTATGGTCATGGAGAAAATCCTGCATGCATCCAGAAACCTTTTTACAATGGTTGCACGGCATTTTTGGAACGATGGAAAATAACACACTAGACACCTTGTGCTGTTGAATAAGGAAAACGAAAACGCCAAATGACAAAAAGCAGGACCCCCCCTTAATGAGTGCCTTGAAATGTCATGCCTCATCGGGACTTTTTTCCATGACATATCTGATCTTCCCTTGTTCCTGAAAGCGCACTTTACTCTCTGGGGTAGCAGATGGTACCGTGACTAAACAGGCCTCTCTGAGGGGTAACAAGTCCACCATTCACAGAAAATGAGCTAAAGTGGTAATGGCGTGAAATTTTGCAGTAAGGTGCTAAACCGATATGTTGTTATATCTGGGGGCTATTATAGTAAAATTTATTACGACATATTTAATCTTTAAAATATCAGACAGTCCTCTGAGACTGATGTAGTTTCCCACTTACGATTTGATCAGGAATGATGTGTTGCAGATGTAGCTAGGGCCTCTCAATTCATGACCTGCACTGCATCAAAATGACTTCATCGCGTCTCTGAGTACCATTTAAGTGGCCTGACATTCAAATATCCATGACAGAATCACATGGCAAAAGTGACCACTGATACGCTTATTATGTAAAAGCACAAGAGACTATTGTATGTAGTGTAGTTTTAAAAATCTAATTGCATTAAAAATTTGTTAACAATAGCATCCCATTCAAGAGCCACTCATGGGGATTTTGATACTGAAAAAAACTCTTGGATTTAATAAATCCATCCATCCATCCATTTACCAGAACCGCTTATTCCATTTCGGGTCGCGGGGTGTCCGGAGCCTATCCCGGAGGCTGCGGGC
>JAAGVU020000305.1:0-14667 GCA_011763525.2 Mormyrus iriodes | reverse complement strand
TGAAATAGCCATTTGGCTGAACAGCATCCAGACCTGTTAGAATCTTATATACCTGGATCATGTCCCCCCTTAGTCTCATCTGAGCAATACTCATTTATTTTTATTCTTTTTGGTGAATCCCATAAGTCATTTCCATTCTCCTGCTCTTGCAGACATATCAGTCATTTCCCGCCCGTTCTCACACTCAAAAATGAGTTCCGCGGGAATACAGATCTCAAGACTACCCCTTAAACCTTTATGTAAAATATGGCTTGTGTCCATCCAGCCTAATTGTGACAGGTTTCCGATCTGATTTTCCATCAGTACGTTACTAAAATCTGCATATAGCCTCTGGTAGGCTTACTTAAATTGAGTTTTTTTGAAGCTATATGACAGTTATGATGATTACTAAAGAAGCATTTAAATATTCATTCTTAAGTGTTTGTGTTCTAGAAATTAGCTTCTGTTTCCTGATAGAATTATTTAGTAGTGCCACTGCAGGTCATTGGGGACTTTAACCATTTCTTTCAGAGTTAGTATTATAATAGTTTTGTTTGGAAGATTTGAAATATTTTGCTGTAATTTTTTGGCTATGTGGCTGAAATTGAAATTATAATTTCTTGCACTTATGAAAAACAGCTAATTTTCTCCACTGTGTGCAGATTCTACCATAATGTTGCTGAAGGTGAAATACCAGAGTACCAAGAAGTACATCAGAATGCAGTCAGGTTTCACCTCTTTGGAATTCATCAGTCAAGGTGAGTAGCCAGCTAGTGTAACAAAATTTATAGCTGCCTTAACGACAGACAGAAGCACAAGGCTTCATGTGGCATTATTATTTCAAGAATTTCAAAAAATAAAACTGCGTGGTTTCAATAGCATTAGCTCTGGCATTTTTAGTGGAATCCACTTCCCTCACAGTGCTGAACTATGACAAATGCTGTTTTTGTTTCTGATTAAAGTTTTGCAACATCAACTGAACTTGACGTTACTGTACTTATTCCATACCGAACAACTAACTTCTCCACTGATTATCTCAACATTGACAACATTATCTTGTGAATGTGGTGTAAAGGTACAACATTAAACCAAGCGCTTGGCAGTTGTAATACTAACCCAAGATTTAACTAATATCAGGGTTGTGCTGCCCTCAGGATTTAAATTGATTTTGTGATTTTGTAGGAAGAAAGATGCCTTGTTGTTCATGCCTTGTTTGCCACAAAGTACCCAGCAAGTAAAATATTTGCAGAAGAGCACCTATATATGGTATTATATAATGAAAGAAAGCATGGATATGCCTCCTTCTGCACATACCTGCAAATTTTCTCAATTTTATCTTCTGGGTTCATTTGTTCCTCTTGGTTGTTTGGCTTAAAATGTAAGTATTAACATGCTTGGAAAGTATCATTTCATTTGGAAACCAGTTTGTCTGCCATTGCAGCAAAAGACGTGAACTGTTAAACTCACAGCTGGTGACGTTTTTAGTTTTAACTTATGCATGAAAGTTGCTGTTTTGTCTTATACTCTGCTGGTAATGATCAAAATGTAACACCACAATACTGCTCTTAACAAGCGAAAGCAATGCACAATTTCAGATTTGGTAGATTAGCTATTCATCATGTGCAGTTTTACACTAGTTTCATCTTTTTCTGGTGTCATGCTAATCTTCCTGTAGTCAAAAACAAGTTTGGGCTTCCTGATGCAGCTGAATGTTACATTTTTGATGAAACTGACACAGCAGTGGAAGAAGATATCCTTCCAGAACTGATAGAGGCTAATCTTGACTCAGGCCTGATCATACAAGACCGTATTTCAGATGAAGGTAGGTTTCATTATTAAATCTGTAATAATCAACACTTAACATTTTGCTGCTGCAGAGATATTGTCAAGGTGAGACCCCTTTATGTCCATGACTGCTTCCATATTGTGATCCAGTGCATCCAGTTGCCAAAGCAGTTTAAAAATGTGGGTTTGGTTGTGATTATGCCTTGGTTGTGATTATGCCATGCTTGTGTAACACAAGGTTTGATATATCGGAAATGGTGACAATCAGTAATTGTATTTGAAATCATCACTGTATCATACATCATCTCTACTAGTGCCCTTGTTCTTAAAGATTTTTCTCCTTAAGGTCATTCAACACCATCTTCCCTCACAGATACCATGCCACTCTCTTCAAGTGATAATGACCTCTCCAGTCAAAGAGAATGGGGGATTCCCATTGGCAGAAATAGCTCTGAAGTCATGAACAGGTCTACCACAGAGGTTTCTGAGTCAGCGGCTGCAAATGAGGTGCTTGAGAGCAGCAGATGTAGTTTACAGTTTTGTCACAACATCATCAGTAAAGTTTCAAACTAAATTGAGTATTGTGACATTTAGAATGGTGAATGCCAGAGTGAGAAAGTAAGGAAAATTCGTTTGGTGAGGAAGTACAAATGAACCGAGGGTTCGGCTGTCGTGCAGCTCTGTATTGTGTAACTTTTCTTTCTATACACATTTATTAAATTAATTTATCATTCACATACATTGAATGTCACCAATACTGCAAGATCAGTAGTGTAGGTGTTTGACAGGTAGTCAGTAACTGAAATCAGAATATATTGCTTATTTTAGCTTTTAACCTGACCCAATATCAAAGTGTCCCCAATATGTCGTTTCAGCCAATTTTTGTTTTCTTTTGCACTACTGCTGTTTTTTGTTTGCTTTCCTCTGTTTGTTTGCTGTGAATTTAATTGAATATACTTTTTATTGATCACACTCAATGAAATATTTACTTTTACCTTCACTTTTACCTTTAGCCTGAAAAATTTTGGTATTATGTTGTTCAAATGATCATATCCTGGTAAAATGAATTGTACACTGAAAACTTTTTTCTCTTATTTTGTAGAAAATGCCTTGCATAGGAAACCTGGAGGTGAGGATGTCCTTGAAGAGTACAAGTCATAAAATTTGCTGAAGCACCGCACCCAGGGAAAGCTTGTCAACATAATTGCTAGCCATATGACTGAGATGCATGAGTAAGTGTTTCTTAAATGAAATGTTGAAACCATTTAAGACTGAAAGTGAATATTTTAAGAAGGGATGTAATGAATTTTGAAAATGCGTGGCATTAAATTAACATATATGGGGCCTTATAGTCATTAGTTGGGCATTTGGATTTTACGTTCTTGTATTATTTTAGCCTTAAAGGAGATCAACTAGTGTGGAAACGTACACAAATATATATAAATTTGATTGACATCGTTATGCAGTCATTCATTAGCAGTGCCATAACTGCTGTTTCCGTAAGATCAATTAGTAATGGACTTTTGTAATGATAATTTTGAAAATGACTTAACAGGAGCACTTCTAATGATGTGGAAAAAGGGACCGGATATTTAGCATGGTGCCTCAAGACCATGTCCAGGAATGCATATCAAAGGCCAGTCAAGGCAGCCACAGTGCCTCAAACACAAGGACCGAATCGCCAAAGATCAATAGCCACAGCGCCTGAGCAGTTTGATGGAGATGCCTGCAAGGAGGCTATATCATTTCTTGTTCACACTGTTCATGAAGTAAGTGTGGTTCAGAAGATGAAGATGACCTTGAAACATCACCAGGACCTAGTGCATGAACCGCAGAGAACAGCAGATGTCTTAAAAATCCCAGGTCAAAGGATTAGTGAGTTTCTATTATTTAAACTCTAGATTTTAATTTAATTAGATGTAAGCAGTTAACTGACCAGTGGCTTGATGCATTTGCACGTGTGTATGATCAACAGCTGAATCCAGACTTCCTGCTGCTCTTTGGTGCTGAAACGTCCTCCAGGAGGGTTGAGAAATGGAACACAGCATTAAAGCCCGAGGTTATAGAAGAGACCCAAACACCTGACTCAGACAATTGAGCTGCGCCGACTTCTAAAAGCTGCTGAGAAACTTGAAGAGAATGATGATGACACCAGTAAGCTACATGACATGCTTGGTTTATGGAGGTATCCCCCATTTAATGCCTGCATTACGTTCTGTAAAACAGGACGTTAAACGATTTGGATGTTGATCAAATATTACCATGGTCACTTATAAAGTTTAGGCTACACTGCCCTGCTGTCAGGCAGCGCTGTATAGTAAAATGTCTTTGTTGGGTGACAACACTGCAACCTGCCCGCTGTCTACCTACTACCTGCCTACACATTTAAAAAAACAGCGGCTTCTACATTTTGCATTAAAACAGATTAAATTTTTTTATTGTCATTTTTTGGGCCACACATGTTAACAAGAATGTATATTGATCAAATGGACATTAAAAGGGAGAACCTGTTCCAAGTGTTACGATCCCCTATCTAGGGTAGGGGATCGACAGAAAGGTAAGGGAAGGGAAGGGGAAGGAGACGGGACAGCCGGGGAACGGGCAAAGGGAACACTGGAAACAAAGGGATCTTTTTTTATGATTTTTTATTTTATGCACAAAGACGTTTGCCAACACAAGGTGTAACAAACCACGGGAGTGACACAATCATACACGGTAGTCAGAATGAATATACTAGAGAGCGAGAACAAAAGCAAGAGCAAAAGCGAGAGAGTGATTAGCGAAGTCCGACTGGTTAAATAGTCCTGGTCTGAGGGCAAAGGTCGAAGGGGGTTGAAGGGCGAAGGCGTGGCGAAGGCTGGGACGGTGAAATTGGGCGAGAGGTGGCGAAGTCAGACGAGGTCTGGCGAAGGATGGCGAACGGATGCAAAGGGGCGAAGACTGTCGAGATGATGGTAGGCAGGCGAAGGGGAGCGAAGGCAGGCGGAGGGATGGCGAAGGCAGGCGGAGGGATGGCGAAGCCTGGCGAGTGGCGGCAAAGCGGGGCAAAGGGATGTGGCGACGGGTAGAGAGCGCTGGCAATGGGGCAAGCACGGGCCGAATGTCCGGGGCAGGAGATCGTAATACGAACAACAACCTGGGGTTCGTAACACAAGCTAGTGCTGTTTCCTTTGTGCATTCCAAATGGCTACTAATGGCTTGTTTTTCCCCTTGGATAGGCTGGGACAGTGACGTGGCTTCTCTGCTACTCCTTCTCCATCTCTTGCCGCCCACTGCTGGGTGGAAGAGGAGCAAAATAAGTCCCAGTGATGCTGTGAACAAAATGGTGCACTTTCACAAGGTATGTGTGTCTTATTTAAAATCCGATGAGCCAGTTTTTCAGTTATAATAATTCAGTTACAAACAACTTGCAAAAGCATTTTCTTCTCCTAGAGATGTGAGTTTGCAAAAACAAAAGGAGTAATCTTAATTCTTCTTTTAATTTTGCTAACTATACATCAATTCCGCAACAGCGAGGACTTCTTGGGGACACATGGACACACACACACACTTTGCCATGGCCTGCTTAGCAACTCAATTTTTCTGGTGTCCTAAAGACCCATCTATGCAGTAAGCAGGTGAAAACTTGCATTGCTGGAAGGATGTTCCATCCAAATGAATGGGGAGATACAGGGTATACAGGGTATCTCCTCATTCATTTGGGAGAAACATAATCTCAGTAAAGTGCACGCATGAAACAGGAGCAGTTGAGAGATCAAACTGGAGGATCTATTACACTTGTATGGAGCAGCAAATACCACTATATGGGTAAGAATCTGGACTATGACTTTAAAGTGTTCATGTTATTGTTCTGTTTTTCAGTCATGCTGCAGCATTGATGAGCATCTGTGAGGAACAGAGGGTAAACAATCATACATCCTTGCTATTGGTCGAACCCAGAACAGAATTGACACATTCTACATCGCCGTGGACAGACAGCTCATCCCCTGCCAAGCCACCAGCTCATTGAATGCTTTTGATGAACTGTTTAAATCCCACTACGTGTTCAACCTGTCTTATGAGTCTTTGGTCCAGTTGTACACTTTAGTTCAGACAACAGATGTATCTCCAAGAGTTTGTGAGTTTCGGGCAACACTGTTCAACTAGGTTTAAAAAATGTCTAAGTGTTTTATTTGCCAGGTTGTACATGTGGCCTGCCAGTCCTTGACAACCCATTTACGAATTGATCACAGTTTCTATCCTAGCACCAGGTTTAAGTTAGTTTATGCACAAGATCGTTGTAAGCATCAGTTTTCAACACACTCTGGTTTCAAAAAACATTTAATTACTGTTCATAAGAAAGATTTTTGCCATTATGCAGCATTCTGAATCATTTCATGCTGATTTTCACAGTCTCCAAGATGCTACAAAAGTTGGTGGAACAAGTATCACGCAGAGTCAAGAGGCCGAGTGTTTTGAGAATGATGGATCAAGTCGTTACAAAGAAAATGCACAAAATATTTGTTCTTCAGTTATTGCTAAACTCCAAGGAAATGGTATGGCAAATAGTGTTGTTTCAACAATTGTTAGTGATTTGGAAGAATTGGCTACTGGATTGCACTTCAAAGTTAAGCATATAATACTGCCTAAAGATGATCCTGTAAGATCTTAGAAGAAGGCTTTGAGAATTTTGAAAACCTGTTTGTTAGCTTTAATACTGAAAATAAAAGAATGAAATATTTCCATGAGAAATGAGGAATTGTAGAGCCCGAAGAAGTAAAATTAGGAATTCAATTCGATATGAGACGAAATAAACAAACAGGTACTTATGGTCAAGTTCCAGTGCATGACAGTTTTGTTGACATTCTAATTTTGGAAACAATTAAATTTATGTGCCACAATTCGGATATTTGTAAGCTGCTTAGGGAACCTCGTGTATCAAAAAGTGACAGATATGAAGACTTTTGCGATGGAAGTTGTTTTAAGACACATCCAATGTTCTCTAAACAACAGACTTCTTTGCAAGTGTTTTATGATGTTTTTGAAACTGGTAATCCACTGGGTTCAAAACGTGGTGTTCACGAAATAGGTGCCCTCTTATTCTTATAAATATGCCACCAATGTTGAACTCTGCTGTGATGAACATTAATTTGGTTGCATGGTTTCATACTGAAGATGTGAAAAAATATGGCTTTGCTCCTGTTCAACAGCCCTTGATTAATGACATCAAAACACTGAAAAAGTCTATGGCACTATATGTCAGATAACTAGGGACAACTTAGGCATCCATGCAATTTTGGGTTTTACACAGTCTTTTAGTGCACGTTAAGTTCGTCATTTGTGTCTGATTGAAAAAGATGATGCCCAGAATGTTTACAGTGAGGATGACCCCATGATAATCTTGTGTGGAATAGAGCTTTCTGAAATGCACTGCAGTGAGTTGCAATCACATCCACAGAATTTATCCGTGTTTGGTTTAAAGCAAAATTCAACTCATAACAGCCTACAGTTCTTTCATGTTTGCCACAATTTTTCTTGGACATAATGCATGACATTCTTGAAGGGGTAGCTCAGTGTGAGATAAAGTTACTGCGTATCTCTCAGAAATGTTTTTGTAAAAACCTGATCTGTTCTTCAGAATTTATGCTTTTGACTAGGGGTACTCAGAATGCAAAAACTGTCCTACAAGGAATAACTTGGACAGCAGTGTTAATAATATAGGACTCAATTCCATTCAGACTCTTTGTCTTGTAAGAAACATTCTTTTGCTTTTTGGTGACAGTGTGCCAGAAGAAAACCAAAACTGGACTTTGCTGTTGCTTTTACTGCAGATAATCAACATTATATTTTTCCCATCTCTTACACTGGGTATGACTGTAAATTTGAAGCATTTGATAATAGAATATCATTACTTATTCAAACAATTGTATCCAAATAAAAACCTGATCCCAAAACATCACTATGATACACTACCCAGCTTGTATACGAAAAATACTACCCCTAATACATATGTGGAATATGAGGTTCGAAGCAAAACATAGGGTTTTTAAAAACACTCTTAAAAATTTCAAGAACATCACTAAATTGCTTGCAAAAAACATCAAATGTCCATAGCATATAATTGGGAGATATCAGCTTTAAATCATATTGAGTATGGACCCTTGAAATCATTTAATGTGGACAATGAGGACAATAGTCACATGTTTGCCCAAGCTCTGCATGCTGCTGTACTGAAAGACATCTGTACTAACAGGGTTAAAATCAGTGGGACAGAGTACAGGGCTGGACTAATCATTTGCAGTAAGATTGAACATGAAATTCATTGAGCATGATTCATTGAACATGAGTAAAAGATACTTTTAATCAACAGTGTTATCTACTTCCTAGTGGACAACTTTGTGGTTGATTATTTCAGTGAGCATTTTCTTGCCTACCAAGTATTTGAAAGTGATGGGAGAGATGTTATGATGTTATCAAAGCAGAGAGTATTGTAATTTATACTGTAAGCCCTTCGACTTGCAAAGTGCTTATGGTGGAGATGAGAACCTATATATTGTATCGTTATTTTCTTTGTAAATGTGTTAAATTGTGCCCAATCCCCAGGGTGTTCATAAGATTTTTTCTCTGAATAAACAGCTCAGGGAAAGTTTGCTTGAATGACTTATTATACTTGTTAACGTTTAAGTCTTGTGGACTGAAACATTTCAACTTATGTAAACATAGATAGTAAAGAGATTTACAGCATGGAGGTGTTCATACTGATTTTCTTTAGCCTTACAGGTAAGTCTAGAAGCATTTTCTGATTTGGTACATACACTTATATGATGGTTAACACTTTTCAAATTCATTTTCAGATGTTATAAAACAACACTTCCAGTGTTAGAAATCAATATTCAGAATGAAATGGAATAACACAATTTAGTGTTAAAATACACTTTCAGATGTTATAAAACTCAGAGTGAAAGGAAATAGCACTATTTATTGTTAAAAATACACTCTTGTGTCATAAAAACACTCTTGATGTTAGAAAATAACACTCCAAGTGAAAGGGAATAACACAAGTGTTTAAAAGATATTTTTGTGTCATAAAACAACACTGTGAGTGTCAGTAATTTCACACCATTGAAGAGTTAAATATTAACACTATCCAAAGTGTAACTTTAACTCAGAACCAGTGAGAATTATATAAACGCGGGAATTGTGTTATTTTATCACTAAGCAAATTAGATTAGCACTGAGGATTTTGCAGTGTGTATCCTGGGGTCTTTCTGCCTCTGAGGAGATACCTCTTGGGATGCCTTCAGTTATGGGGTGTCTGCTGTTTTGGGAAAATTCCAACATTTCTGCTGGGGTGAAAGGTGGTGGTTCTCCACCTGTTAAGTGGGCCTCAGCTGTATCACTGTTAGCTACAGAATGAAAGCTAACTATTAGCCAAAGTGTACAGTTAGATGAATTTTGGCATGGGTTGCAACTACATGAAATATAATCCTATATATATATATATATATATTCCTACAGCACAATGTACAATGTACAATGTGACATTTTCCATTCATTGTATTAGACATAGCTTTCCACCACACATGTTAAATTTTAAAATAAAAATTTGATTTAAAAATCTACTATTTTTAAAGAAAAATTGATTTAAAATAAAATCTACTCACTCATCGACTGAGCGAAAAGCACAAAGCCCTAAACTCTTTGGAGTCTGTTTCATCTTAAAAACTTTTTTCAGCAATGATCAGAAATTCTCTATACATTGTGTCAGATTTCATAAGGGACTTATGGTTTAAACTCAATCCTGCTTTCAAGAATATCCCCAGTGTTCCTCACGCTGAAACTGACCACTTAATTCTCTGTAATTTCACAAAATCAGATTTAAGTCAGGATCTAATCTGTAACTTTACAAATACATTGAAAAATTTAAAATAAGACTAAAACTATGAATGTAATATTCACGTTGTCATGCCCCTTGTGAGAAATGGGCTGCCTTTTCACTGAGTGCAAGGCAAGCCTATTTATTGATCCATGTGACGACTTATTGAGTGTTCCTTCTTATCTCTCGTGTAGCCCTGACCCAACCCGCCTGTTGTGTTCCTGTCCATTCCTGTCTACCACAGATTCTTGTGTTGATCCTACCCCTGTTCAGCATCTTCAGTATAGGACTGACTTCCCCAGCTTTACTGACCTCCCACACCATGAGCCCGACCCCAGTTTAAATAAAACCATGCTTGCTCAACTCCTGAATCTCTCCCAAGTGTTTTCTGTCACGAAACATGTTGCAATTTTTTTTTTTTTATTTTATATAACAAACTAATGTATACACAAATCCAATATAGTACAGTCAAATAATAAATGTAAACAAACAATTCAAATTCTTTACATTTTTTGTATGTACAACTTTTTCTTACCTGTATACTAGTTTTTGTACTGTAACAAACAACAGTTTGTACAAATTTGTAAATATTGGCTAAAACCCAGAGATATATGCAAAACGATTAAAAAAATATGAAGTGTAAAACATTAATTAAAAAATTTGCCTATATATTCTAGGTATGGGGCGATGTTTAAATTACCAGTAAAATAAATTACAGCTACTTCTATTTAAAACCAAAGATATTTTCATTATAATCAGTGTAAGCACATTTGCCAATGCATTTAATTTTATGCACTTTAAGTATTTTACCTCTTAGGGTGTGGAAATTCTTACACAGTTTAAAAATTAAAAGTGCTTTGCAAAATATTTGTAGGACATATATATTATGCATTTGTTCATCCATCATCCAGCCAACCATCCATCTATCAATCATCTTCTATACCTGCTTGCATATGTAGTGTCTGAAACATTACACACACACACACACACACACACATATATATGTATATTTAATTCTGTAATGCATGGTTTTAGGCAAATTATCCAGATGAAAAACTTGCAGCAATGTTGAGGGTGAATTATGCCACTTCCTTTCTGGTCTGTCATGCCTCTGTAGACGGTTTATTGCTGGGTGGAAGTATCCTAAAGGGGAACAACATTAAAGTATTCGGTTTCAAAGGCCAGTCAAACTGCCTTCATAAATGCTACAAAGTAAAATTGCACCATTTGATAAGTGCAATATATTTAATGATGACTACTCTGGGAATATATATGAAATTGGTGCCAAAAATATTCATAGTATATATGATCTAATATGTATTATACATATTTTTCCCATATTTTATATGGATGATTGTTGAAGTTTTATGAATTTGATGCAATTTGTGATACTCAGTACTCAATATATGCAAAGAGTTTTGTGCAATATGAAATGTCGTACAATTGAGTACTTTGTATTCCTTTCTGAGATAAACTGTGAAAATAAAAGGAATGGAAGAAAGCCTTTAAATTAACAATACTTAACCTTTAGAAGTGTTAATTTTATTTTTTATATTTCATATTTTTTATTTTTAAACATTTCTAATGTAATTTTATATTTTAATAAGCATATTTACAAATCATTGCAATAAAGTAAAGAAGAATAAATGCATATTTGATGTGTGTCTCTTTTTGCAGAGCTCAGCTTTAGGTTTAGGGTTTTTCTATCTGTACCTCCACCAGAATGGGTGCCAGCTCAAATTTGAAGGATAGGAATTCTTAAGTTATCACATTACCATACTGATACACATGTTGTGAGAGCAATTTTTGGGGTTTGAGCACATGATCAGGTGGAGCAATTAACAGCCTTGCTGAAGAGCTCAAACACTGATATGGTCACTCTTCTGGCCACAGCATTCAAACCCATCACACCCTAACGCTATAAAGGCAGGACTACTCTACCAAACCATGAACAGCCAGTTATTTACATGTACACTTGATGGACATTTCTTCAAATAATGCACAAAAACACCCTTATATTGCACAAAATACACTAGCACGCAGAACACACACACAAACGCAAGTATCGAGTTCATTATTAAAGCACCAGAGCATGAAGCATACCAAATTTACACTAATGGCCAATTGCATTGTGCATCCCCAAACATGATAGACATACATTCAATTGGGCTTCACTTACACAGTGGAGATTTCCACATTGCCCTGCTCAAGACCCTTGTCTTTAGGTGCTTTTCGCCCAAGAAGCTTGACCGCCAGGAACATCAGCACACCGCAGTTGTTCGTGTAGCAACAAGTGGCATCGACAGCAACCAGCATCACCACAAAAATCAGCATGACGATGCCCACCATGCCTGCTTTTCCCATCCCAGACGTTTTGGGTTTGACCACTGGGGAAGACAGCAGCAAAACTATTGCCAGTAAATTCAAAAGTTGTGCAACAAAGTAAGCTCATAAAGACTGGTTTTATTTGAAAACAGTACCCATGTGAGTCACTAATGCTAAATAAATGCTAAAAAATATCATGGGGGATGTAGCCATCCCAAAGGGGGACCACCTATTCCTTATTACCAATTATTTAGTTCTGTCTTCCATTACCCACAAAACACCCCCCAATTGAGATGCCAGACCTCATACTCATTTTAATCCTTTGTAATCTGATGTCCATTTTGATTTCTCATGTTTTTTGTCATGTTTTTTTGTGTTCCAGCCATTTTGTTTAAAGCAATTCCACTCTGTCCCTCTGTTCACCATCAAACCCAGTCTTAGGAAATCTTAACAACATGTCACAAAATACTGTAATGATAGACATGTAGAGCAGTAAAGAGAGAACAGCACTGATGTTCCCTTGTCGGTAATCCTTACTGGTAGCAAGCTGGGGGGTGGTAAAGTTAAAGAAAGTGGGTTGGGAAGTGCCAGTGGATTTGATGGCAACAAGCTCCACAAGGTAGCTGGTGTTGTAATTGAGGTTAACTAGGAGGATCCTGGTGGAATTGGCAGGAAGCTTTTCTGTTTTCCAGTCATCATCAACTGATGGCTGAGGGAAAGACAAAGGCATTAATCATAAACAGCACAGCTAATATGACTTAAAAAAAAACTTTCCCTCTTTCAAAATATTACAATGCATCATATATTTGAAATTAATTAATAATTTATCCTTAAATATCTTTAATATCTCAAGAATAGTTTTAAATAGGTAATAACATGAAATCATTTTTAGCTTTAAGATAGAACTACAGTACATAATCTTATTTTATGATCTGCCCAATAGTAGAATGAAAATGCAAATATTCAGGAATGCAGGAAATAGTATCTCAGGACAATCTGTATAATATGATGATATAATCATGGATGTGTATGATACAGTGTACTGGTTTCAAACTTACACTCCTGTAGCGCACAGAATAGTGAATGATTGGTGTGTTGCTGTTGTCAAGCTGCTTAAAAGAGATGGAGAAGGAATTGTTTTCCACTGTGCCTTCGCTGGTTAACAAAATAGGGCTTTCAGTCTCATCTGCAATGGCCATATTATCAGTGTGAGATTGGTATACATTCTCATGCATTATGTATCAGCAGCACAATATACTACATGCAGCCACTGATATTTCCATGTTTAAGTGCTGTTTCCATCCAGCAAGATCTATAACCATTCCCTGTGCATTCCCTACTGCCTCAGCAACTACCTCAACTGCTTTTTACACAAGTTCTCCATTGCATTGTGCAAGTTGCACCAAGTGCAGACCACTACACTTCACAACCTAATAGTAGTATCAGTGCTGTCTCTAAAGGCTAGCTCATCTTCCGTTGCAGCCAACGGAACATGACAATGCTGGCAATATCAAGGGTGAGTGCTGGCAGTTGGCTGAACGGTAGTTGCCATGTGGATGGTCACTGGACTAAACATTTAAAAACACAAACAAAAACCAATACAAACTTGGTAAAAACATATAGTTCTGACCTCCTAAATTCAGCAAAACTAGAAATATTTGTATTAGAATTGAGAATAATACAGGAAATAAAACATATGCACCTGCTTAGTATATCTACTGTAGTTGCTCAGCTCACAAGAAAGATACAGTGAACTGGAACAAAGCAAACAAGTGGAGAGGAGACGGGTGGTTTTTGGCAAGACACTCACCATCAGGTAGTGTTCGTATGGAATACTCTGAGGAGAATTCTCCCTGGCCAATGCGGTTATGGGCAGCCATTCGAACAGAGTAGGAAATGTTTGGCTTCAGAGCAGTGATGGACACAGTTTCTGAATATTGAGCATGCACCATGAAAATCAGTCAGATGACACTGTGGACCACAAGGTAATATTACAATCCTTGAGAATCCAGGACGCATAGGAGAGCGTATACTCAAATAAGACACCCACCTTCAAACGGGACTAATGTCCGGGTCCATTCATCTGCGCCCTCCTTTCTCCATTCTAAGATGTAGTTGGTGACTGGTGATCCTCCATTTACTGCAGGGACTGCTGGGGATAATGTAATTGATGTGGTGCCTGCAGTGATAGTGACCTGGGCAGGGGTGTCGGGCCAAGCTGAAAAGGCAACATTCAGATAAGCATTCAGATTTTAGGGACTGTAGCAGAGTCATCTATACACATCTAACCCAGAACCATATCTTCATCTTTTTAGGGCAAATGGGAGAAGAAAAGGAGAGGGAAATGAATCATAAAAATTTATGAGTAAAAGAACAGAACTGAAAACGCATTACTGACTGAAGATTAACATTTCGATAACACATAATACAGTGGAACCATGGACTGCGAACGTAATCTGTTCCGGAAACGTGTTTGTAATCCAAAGCACTCGTATATCAAAGCGAATTTCCCCATAAGAAATAATGTAAACTCAGATAATTCGTTTCACAACCCAGAAATATTTATATAAAAATGATTAATACAAAATATAAAATAAAAATAATAAAATAATAAATAATATAAAATAATAAATAATAAAAAATAAAAAATAATAAAAAATAATAAATAATAAAAAATAATAAATAATAAATAATAAAAAATAATAAGACATGAAAAATAATAA
>JAAGVU020000304.1:0-14682 GCA_011763525.2 Mormyrus iriodes | reverse complement strand
TAGCTCTCACACAAATTACTTCACGTCCCACTATTAGCCATGCAAATGCGGGGGCCTCTTTAACTGCACCTCGTAAATAACCATGGCATGAGGGGGGGGTCGTTCTGGGTTTTGGGAGGTTCAGAATAAAGAGATGACTCAGAGTTTACCAATTCCAGCTTCATCCCACCTCAGGATCGCCACTCATTAAACTTCATCCACCTGAAGGCTCTTATCCCTGTGGGAACCAGCTGTCACTTCCCAGGGTCCCCCTCTTCCCAGAATCCTCCTCCCAGCATGCTCCCTTTCACAGCATGCACCACCCCCATGTGTTTGCATTGTCCCCATCAGAAACATGCTCACCAGAGCATTCTGTATAAAAAGCCTGGCCCCCACCCCTGATCGACTCCCCCACTCCGTGCTACAGGGATTCCATATGTAGGGAGAGTCCCCTTGTAACAGTGTAGGCATTATTGCCAGAATCCCAACACTAGAAACCCAGTTGTACCTTTGAGCTGCAGCTTGAGCACCTTCACTTGTACCTTTGAGCGCCTTGCTGTTTGAGTGTTCAGGATTCATGACCTTGCCTTGTCTCCTTGTGCATGCCGCAGCTCCCATCGCTGCAGGGACGGGACCCAACTTCTCCCTGGCCGACCTGGACAGCTCCTCCTACTACAGCATGAGCCCGGGGGCCATGCGCCGGCCGCTGCCGAGCACCTCGTCCAGCAGGTACCACCTGACGAAGGCAGGGGGCGGGGATTGGGCTGGGAGGGTGGGGCTTGGGCTGGGGAGTGTGGCTAGCTCTTAGTCAGGATGGGGTTCATTGCAGGCACAAGGAAGAAGGACAAAGGGGGCAGCCATGAGTCAAGGTAAACATGGGCTGTCTCTACTGCCCACCCCACCCCCGCCACTCTTTACCCCTGGAATGTGGCCCATCACAGGCTCTCCTGCCCTCTGGCCTGGTGCCACCGCTCTGCCTGAGTGCAGGCAGGTGGACAGACCATGTGACCACACTGACTGGGTATTTCTGGGGCACCCCCTCCAGGTTCGCGGCGTGTGTGTGCACGTGGTCAGGAAGCCCATGCAGAGAAGGAATAACACGCAGACGGGTAGTGCTAACTCCTAACTGCTAATGCATCAGCCACGGGATGGCTGGGGGAGAGGGGACAGTGCGGGGCGTCCTCTGGGCCTGCGTTACATTCTGTCCCAAAGCGGAGGGGTGAGGGGTACAGTGCGGGGCATCCTCTGGGCCTGCGTTACATTCTGTCTCAAAGCAGAGGGGTGAGGGGACAGTGTGGGGCGTCCTCTGGGCCTGCGTTACATTCTGTCCCAAAGCAGAGGAGTGAGGGAACAGTGCGGGGCGCCCTCTGGGCCTGCGTTACATTCTGTTCCAAAGCGGAGGGGTGAGGGGACAGTGCAGGGCGTCCTCTAGGCCTACGTTACATTCTGTCTCAAAGATTAGCTGTGAGGGGACAGTGCGGGGTGTCCTCTGGGCCTACGTTACATTCTGTCCCAAAGCAGAGGGGTGAGGGGACAGTGCGGTGCATCCTCTGGACCTGCATTATGCCCCGACCCGAAGCAGAGGGGTGAGGGGACAATGCGGGGTGTCCTCTGGGCCTGCGTTATACCCCGACCCAAAGTGGAGGGGTGAGGGGACAGTGCAGGGCATCCTCTGGGCCTGCGTTATACCCCGACCCGAAGCAGAGGGGTGAGGGGACAGTGCAAAGCAGGAACCGCATACTGCAGAGGTGTGAGGAGGAGGGGCTAGGGTGGCCTGAAGGCTTTGTTGGCGGGATGAAGGGGGTCTGCCACGCTCATGCTGAGCCGCCAGTCGCCACACGGCCCCAGTTAGTGGACAGGTGTGGTTGTCATGGTGAAGGTGTCATAATGTCGGACCCGTCTGATTGGCATTAAAAGGACAGCGTCTCTTACACTTGGCGTCGACACTATGCCCTCACGGAGCCCTCACCTCTGTCCGCCACAGCCCGGGCCATCACTGGACCTCTTGGGGCACCCCCCCACAGGTCACAGCATGCCCTGCTCATTCCTGCTGCTTAAGGGAGCTGCTGCGATCCCTGCTCTTGATTTGGGGCCAGAGTCACTGCTGTTTAAGAGGATTACCATTCATCTGGCCTTTACTCCTGGGAGGGCTGCTTATTCATGAGGCTCTGCCCCCCACCACCACCACCACCCACCCTCCTCTCTGCCCCCCACCACCACCAACCATCCTCCCCACCCCGGCGCAGACCCCACTGGAGGACAGGTGGATCTAAAGGGGAAGAGGAACAAAGCTTACCTACCTGTTTCCGTTGTTCAGGACATGAAATTACATTCTGTATGTGAGTGTGTGCATGTGCGCGTCAGAGTGCATGTGCGCGTGTATGTGTGTGTGCATGAGTGTGTGCATGTGTGTGAGTAAGTGCGTGTGTGTGTGTGCATGCGTGCGTGTCTGTGTGTGTGCGAGTGTGCTTGTGTGTGAGTGGAGTGTGTGTGCGCATGCGTGTCTGTGTGTGTGTGTGTGTGTGTGTGTGAGTGTGCGTGTGTGTGTGCGTGTCTGTGTGTGTGTGTGAGTGGAGTGTGTGTGTGCGCATACGTGTCTGTGTGTGTGTGTGTGTGTGTGTGTGTGTGTGTGTGTGTGAATGGGCTGATATCTAGGTTACCACACCCAGCTACCAGAACACCACCATCCCTCATGCTTGTTCTGTGTTCAGTCATCTCCCTCTCTGCCCCCCCAGCTCTGCAAAGCGAATCAAGTGCATGGAGGACGAGGTGGACAGCCCCGGGGAGGAGTCCTACTACCCAGGGCAGGGCCGCTCTCCTGGAACTGGCAGCCAGGCCAGCACCTGGCACGACGTGGAGCCAGGTATGCCCTCCAAGGCCCCTCCCACTGCCCCCCCCCTCCCCGCCTCCGCTCAGGGGTGTATACCATTTGCACTGGGAGGTTGGGGGGGGTGGGGCCATGGGTGTGTGTGTGGTATCTTTGACTAATAACAGAAATGTGAACATGTAACCTTTGTAACCACATCACAACATGGTTAGCCAGAAATATGAAAAACAAATATGGGCCCTAATGTTTGTGGATCCATGTGTTTTAACAAACCTCATCTTGGTTCCTCACAGTCTAACAGAATAGTCAGTAGTTCTGCTATGGGCTGCATTCTTAAGGTGCTTCCAAAAGTGAACTTTCCAGGTTGATCGCTTTATTTCTACATTTTTATTTCTTCCCCTTAAACGCCTTGGAGTGTTACCTTACCTGGAAAAGCACACACCAGGCTGCTCATGAATTAAGAACCCTTTTTATGAGGACCATAAATCTGGTTGGAAATAATGACTTTGACATGTGTGGTTTGTGTGGTAGTTTCCTGTCAAATGCTACAGGGATATAGGCTATGCAGAAGGCTGTGAGAAGAGCTGTACTATGTGCATCTGTAGGCGTGTGTTTATGCGTGTTATTTTATGAGTAAATGTCTGCACATTTCTGTGCTTGTTTGTGTGAGGTCCTGTGTGTAGCTGTTCCTGTCTGTTTCGGTCTTGGGGTCCATCTTTTTATGTGTGATTGGTCATGTCTGAGAATGACTGTTTTTGTCTGGGGGCACATTTGTGTGCGATTGTTCCTTTCTGTAAATTATGGCACTGTCTTGGGGTGTATCTTTTTGTGTTTGATTGTTCCTGTCCTTCAATGACTTGCTTTCTGGGATTGTATCTTTCTGTGTGTGATTGTTCCTGTTTGTGAAGGACTGTTATTGTGTGAAGGTGCATCTTTCTGTGTGTGATTGTGTCTGTCTGTGTGTCCCTGATTTGGGGGTGTTGCTGTCCTGTGGAAGTCACCGCTGCGCCTCATGCCCTGGGCTGTAAATCCATCCTATTCTCATTTTCCTCTGGAGCTTCTTACATCACACCGAATTCAGCCCCCCGCCCCTGCCCCGCTGGACTCCGCACAGGAGGGATTACACCGACAGTAGAAGTGGAAAATATATTTACAGAGATCTGCTGATTCCAGCTCCTAGGACATTAACATATGGCACTAAACACGATCACTCTTCCTGAATGTTGGCCTTCAGGTTTGACAGGGGCTGTAAATACAGAGTTGGCCTCGCCAGGAGACTTGGTCACAGCCGTCTCTGAGCTCTGTTAATGTGCGTGGCTGGGTGTCACCTCGTGTCCCCCAGCGTGACGGAGCCCAGTAGATGCAGCCGGGGACCCTACAGGAGGCTTTGTCCTCTCTCAGTTCTAACCTGCACTCTAAGCTTTAACACGTAATGGCATTTGAGAAGATGCTGCCATCCAGGTTCAGATGTGTTTTGCACTCTGTAGCTCAGGTGCGGTGCCCGTGAAGACACTCTGTTGGGGTTGGTGGGTTGTCCCGGCTTTCTACTAAAGGGTCAGCGCACATCTGCGCCTTCCAGAGCATGACGCCGTGTTCTTGGCTCTCGGGAAGTGACAAGATATCCCTGGATCATCCATGCCAAAAGTGGAAGGCTTGGAAAAGTAAATCCTCGCTCCCCAGGTTTTGAAATCAGATTAAACATCGGCGTCAGCTTGCTGGGCTTGCTGTAAAGGTCCCTCAAATGGCCAGAGATGTTCTCAGGTGATCAGGAGACTCCTGTATGTCATGAATGAAGTGTGCTGGCCTGCGTGTCTCCCTTGCTCCTCCTCTTACTCCCCTGCCCTGCCCCCCCCCTTATGCCGTGGAGGTCCCGCCTCAGACAGTGAGTGCATTTACTGGTGGGTCCGGTTTCAGAACTGCAGTGACCCAAAGTCCCAGCAGCGCAAAGCAATGGGAGAACCAGCCTCTTTCATTGCAGTGAGGTTACGTGAGAGTTGGGTCGTCAGCCGGATCCACCTGTGAGGGTATGGTGCTTGGGGGCGGGAGTTGGGTTTGGGGGGGCCGGCGGCTCCCCGGTTCCTGTGTCAGAGCGCCTGCTCCAAGTTCTCTGATTTGGGAACGTGATCTGGCCACCACCCCCAGCACGGGGCACGGGGCACGGGGCAGCAGGGGAGCCGGCCCGCATGAATAGTTAATTGCTGAGGTAATGCTGGTTGCTCTGAGGTGTATTCACCCTGCCTCTTTCCTGTCCTTTCCTTTCCTTTCCTTTCCCTTCCTTTCCTTTCCTTTTCTTTCCCCCTGTTTCTGTCTCTCAAAGCTGGATATAAGCTACGTGGCTCGCTAGCTAATACGTTCATCTCAAGACAAGGTAATAAAACATTAATGTTTACAATTTTACACCGCGTGCCGGAGAGCGAGCGAGAGAGAGAGAATAGTTTGTCGTGGTGTCTTGTTCTGTGGATGTTTTGTCCAGGTACACGTTCGGCTGGAGTGACTGTGTGTAAGCAAGGCCCCTGCCCCGCAGAGGGGGGGTCAAGACATCCTGCCTGAGGCACACGTATTGAGCAGAATCCCTGCAGCGTCCCTGGTGTTTCACTGTGCGTTTTCGCTTACTGAGAGCATACGTTTGGGGTCCTGTGTGGGGAGTTAACGGGATCGTCCATTGGTGCATGCAAGTGGGGTGGGGGGTGCTGGTGTTGCATCTTGAATGCGAGTTGGGGATCATTTAGGTACCCCCCAGAATGGGAGATTTTGTGGTCATGTGTGTGTGTGTGTGTGTGTGTGTGTGTGCGTGCAAGTGGAGAAGAACCCCCAAACACATGCACCCGTTTGCCCCGCCTGCATGCATTCACTTCCATAGGGATATTGGTTCTCACCTGACACCTTCAGCTGTGGCGGCTTCTATTATGAGCTCTTGGTGTATTTTTCATGCTCTTGTGATCTGCCGTTTCCTTCACTGTCTTTATCTAAAAAAGGGCTATTTGAGATGAACATTGCCTTTGTTACTCTGTTGTGGTCATGTGTTCATGCACGTCAGCACAGCCTGGCTCAAGCTATTGTATGTACGAGTAACGCTGTATATTTACTACGTCTGGAGTATACCTAAATGCCAGTATTTGTGAGTTTTTTCCTCACCCTTAGATTCTGTTGGTTCAGTCTGCTCTGGGCGGGGCCAGAAAAGTAGAGTTTACTGTGGCGGATGGATGTCCAACGGGGTGACATGCAGAGGTGTAGTGTTAGTGATGTAGGTGGGCAGAGGGAGGCGAGATCTGTGCCATGTCCAAACCCCCACTGCGTAGGTGATTGGTGTCCCAGAGGAACGCGGGGGCGCACGGGCCAGGGTGACACGCTCGATACGGAATCGCCTGAGCGCTAGCTGGCGGCCCGTCAATTTGTCAGGAGACGGGGGAAGAGAGGAGGGGATGAAAGGATGGGGGAACTGCCCAGAGCGTAATAACATTTCGGAAAAGAAAGCGCTGAGTATGGCTGAGCTTTGATTCCACCTGACAGAACCTCTTCAGGTGTTCATTACTCACTGGCGGACCCCCGCCCTCAGTGAGCACCGGGGGCCGCAAGGAGCGAGAGGCGCCCCCCACATCCCAAGCGAGCCTCCCCTTCCCCAGAGAGCAACCGCAGGTTTATCGACCACGATCCGGCACGAGTGACTGCGAGGAGCCAGCGGCCTCAAACCCGGACCCCTTGGCTGGGGGGGGGGGGGGGTGTCTGCACCATGCCTGGCTCTCCTTTGTCATCATTTTTTATCTGGAGGAAACAACAGAAGCCGCTGGGCTTTTGAAAGCAAGATTAGCGTGTAGCACGCTTGACTGTTAGCCACCTCAAAGTGCGGCTCCTTCTCCCACTTGGCCTTTCATCTCGCCGGACCAGAGAGCCAGGATTTGTCTGTTGGATTTGTCTTCTGAAAGTACGCACGTCCCGTCTGAATGCCCCGGGAACGGCTGCCCCTCCACCCCTTTTGGGAAAGAGGAAACAGAGCTGGTGTTTTTAAGATTAAGGATTAGCGTCTAGCATAGATCAGCTCTGCTTATCTCTTAAGCAGTTTTCCGTGGCTTTCCGTGGTTTTCTTCCCTCCCAGGAACGCTCGCCCGTTTCACGCTGGCGGTGAACTCAGCTGAGACAGCCTTTATTTGCCAAATGCCCCCCCCCCCCCCAATCTGAGCCAAAATCAAACGCTCGCGTCACATGCCTGTTTGCCAGATCGCTATACACGTAATTCCTGAGTACTACTGAACTTTTTAAAGAAAATGGCCGCAGTTCTGGCATTTACTAGGCCACGGAGGCCCTGTAGTTATCGGGGCCCGTCCTGCCAGCATTTACAGACTCAGACATGAGGTATTCGACTTGCACAACAGGAAATGTCTGACTTCTGGTCTCGTGTCGTCAGTGGGTGAATAATGACCATCAGCAGCCATAGTTTATCTGAACTGACGGTGAGACACTCAAGAGCATGATATTAGGAGTCCTTTTGGTTCGAGTAGCATGGCTGTCGGGACACTCAGTGGGGTTTCTGAACTGATTTTTGACTTGTGTGTGTGTTGGAGAGTGTGTTGTGAGATTTAATCCTGGCCAGACCACCAAGACAGGCATAGTGGCAGACGGCCTTTGTGGACCTCGCCCTGGTGAAGCGGGCCCTACGCTCCTGGTCCGTTCAGCCTGTCCCATGTTCAAACAGACCTTCATCTTTTCAGCCCTAACAAAGACGCTGTGACCTCCTAAAGACGGGGGAGTGACCCAGGGGGCAAGCCTTTAAAAGAATTAGTCGCCCTCCTGCCCTGTAAATCTCCCACAAACCACCCCCCCACCCGGACCCTGTTCCTTCCCTTCATACTTGACCCTCCCCCTCATCACCGGTCCCCAGCATAAGTCAGTAACCCATGTGGGGGAGGGGCTAATAGACAGAGTGTCCCCTCTCTGAATGGGATTGCAAAACTCTAAGACCCCGGCTGGAGAAAGCACCAGGAACAGCACCCCCCCCCCATCACACACACAGACACACGCCCCATCAGGCACCTCCGAACACCCCCCCACCCTCATACACACACACGCCCATCAGGCACCTTCAAACAGCCCCCCACCCCCCTACACACATACCCCCCATCAGGTACCTCTGACAAACCCCCCCCCTCCACCCTCTCACATATGGCCCCCTGCCCAGCCCCTTTCTCCATGGCCTTTAGGGCGGCCAACGTCGTGGGGTGGCTGCATTTGGCGAGCGGTGCATGTGCTCTCTCAGAACGTCCTCACGCATGCCTGCTTGTCATGTAATTCCAAATTTTGGGCATGGGGAAAGAGCAAGGTGGGTGGCAGGGCAGCGAATAGCATGATGGGGGCGGGATGTATGGAACATGAGGGGTAACTGTCATTTTGTCCCATTGAGTGAACTTGGGTGAACTTCTCTGCCATTGGATGAGATTGAATGAACTTCTTTACTATTGGATGAACATGTTCCATTGCTAACGGCCATTGAACTGCCCTCCAAAGGTTGAGAATCTACCTGAAAAAGTTGGGAAAGCTTCCGGCCTTGAGCCTACAATGCAAACAGGCCCTCTTAGCTGAATGCAGTATCAGAGGAGGACTCAGACTCTGCCTCTAGGGGGCAGCACTCGGTACCCGAGCAGCATCTTGCTCGTTTATGATCCCAACCAGCTGACGGTCCACGGCATCGTCAGCAGACATCAGATTCCCCTCTGCTTATGGGGGAGGTGGGAGGTGTCTCGGGGTGTTGAAAAATAACTGTCCCAGGAAAATAGCTTTTCAGCCTTTGAGGTGTATGGCTGATATGTGGATGGCATTGTCCTGCATGTCTGTGCTGACTGACGCTTTCCTCTGTCTCCTAACCCCTGTGCTCAGTGTTAACCTGACGGGGAAGTTCAGCCCCTGTCTTCTAACTGTTTGCCTTGCCATCAGCCTAACCTGTCTCTCTCTCCCATGTCTCCATCACCCTACCTCCTGCCCTCATCCCAGCCCCTCCACCCATCAGCCCAGGGACCAGGAACAGCCCCTTTCATTTCCATTTGGCCATGTTTTTTTTTAATTCTCCCATTTCATGCATATTTTTACATATACAAAAAGTAACAGTGCCCCCCATTCGTAGCCCCATGCTAATCGACACATTAACCAAAATATGTTATGCTAATGAATTATTAACTACTGTTCCATAAGTCATTGCATTTCAACAAAAAACTAACTTTATCAAAAATACATGTATATTTAATATATACTCATATCAAGAAAAAGAGAATGAAACAGAGAGTGTGAATTTTACCTATTGTGGCTGATGCCCATTTATAAAAAGCTATGATTAATTCACTGTTCTGTCATTCTGCATACAGTATTACAGTAAATATAAAGTTATATACCATTTACTGTAAGTCCACATTGCCTAAATATTTAATCTCAGACTGCAGGCAGGAACACAGCATTGACAGCGCCCTCCTAAAGCCCGGGCTGGTCACACACATATTTACAGTTAAACATACATGTTCACTGGGCTCAGAGTTCTCTCAGAGCCACGCCCCTAGAGGACACCCCCGACACAATCACAGTTCATATGACGGTCTGCTGGGCCCTGACCACTCCCTCTGCCCTGCCCCCTACAGCTTGACTCTCCACCCCCTCCTTCCACGCCACGCCCTCTCCCTGCCCCTCCCTCACCTGTGAGCCAGCCTGTGTCTCCATGACCTTGCATTATTAAATTACACTTATCGATCATTCTTGCCAGGGATGCCATCGCCTACCACATTAAAGAAGTCAGAGAAGTCTGGTTTCAGCAGCCCTGTGCCTTCGCAGACCACCTCCCCCCGAACGGCATTCACACACCATCATCGGCCTGTCATTACAGGACCCAGAGGTGAGGTCCCCTCCCCCCACCCCACCTCGCCCCGCCCTGTCCAACCTTCGAAACACCCACCACATCCGGCACCCTACGTCCCCCTGATCAGGAACGCTGCGGAAACTGTCATCTGCCTCAGCCCTTGGGACAGTGATGTCGGGGGTGTTGGGGTCTTCACTTCACTTTGTATTTGCTTCAGGCTGTAAACTCAGCCAGATATGTATAGATATCTACTGTGCGTGTGTGTGTGTATATGTGTGCGTGTGTGTCGTCCTGTAAACTCCCCGTTACAGCCAACTGGGTGGAATCTCATAGCTGACGTGTGCCGATCGGCAGTGTCCACACATATTTTCCTCCGCCTCCAATGTGCGCCTCCTAGCTGTAGGACCAAGCAGGGCCTTTAGTCTCAGACCGGGAGACCCCTTCGGAAGTGGAAAGTAGCACCTGCATCCCCTGGATTTATCTCACAGACGGGCGTTTTGTATCATTTACGGCATAAACATTCGATTCTGTGTTTTTAAATGAATAAACTGAGACTTGGTACCCACCCCCCCCCAACAGAGATAAACAACAAAAACTTCGCTGACGTCATGATGTAGGAGACGTTTTATTTTTTTTAACCCTGTCAGTTGAGGTTACCAGCTTTGGTTACATTTGTCTTGTAATTTAAAAAGATCACTGAGTGAAGGAGGGTCTACTGCAGAGTTTCTCAACCATGGTCTTCGGGGACCCCCAGGCAGCCCACGTTTCTGCTGCCTCACAACGAGACTGTCTGAAAGTTCTCGAGGATTGGGTCGAGAAACACTTGTCTAGTTAGTAGTAGAGGGTTCGAGCACGCCGTATAGACTAGTCTGCAGTGTCATTAACCTGAACACTGTCCTCGAGTATGGATTCACTTCCCCATGCAAATTCCAGCATGTTGGGGAGGTTCTTCAGTGTTCAAAAGCCGCGAGTGGGATCCTTCTGAGCGTTCGTGTGGGGTTCTATTCCAATCAGAGCCACAGGTGGCGGTGGCTGCGGGAAGGAGGTATCTCTCACGACTCTCCCTCTCAGCGTACCTCATTCAGAAGGATCTGAGAAGAGAAACACTTCTGCTTTTCAATAGTAATGTGGCATAAAAAACATTTTTTTAAACATGGAAATGACTGTTGAGGTTGTGTGATGTGATGTGATGATTTGGAAGGATGTATACCTGCTATAATTGCTTAATGAGCTGTAGGTCTCCGACCTGTCAAACACAACTCCTGCCCTCCACAGAAAATGTCAGTGGTGTTCATTTATTAATTTCACCGACACTTTTATCCAAAGTGACATATACAAGAGAAAGCAGGGCCAGACACTCCCTGGAGTATTCGTAGGTTAAGGGTTTTGCTCAAGGACCTAGTGGTGAAATCACTTTGCTGATACTGGGATTTGAACCAGCAACCTTCTGATCACAGGAAGAGGGTCTTTACCAGCTGAACCACACACAAGTATCAGAACAATCAACATATCCAGTGAGGTCCGTAACGTGGGTCCCAGCAACGCTAAAACATCTCAGAAATTATCCTTACAGAAAAAACACAATATTTTAACACATGCGTAGTTATTTTGATAATCCCCTTTGGATTGCAAGTATCTTCTTATAGTAAAGTCAGCGATCGGAAAAAAATAAAATATATATATATATATATAAATAGATGAAATTTTAACAAAAGCCAGTGGAGCAACGCGATTTGCAAAGTGGAACTAATCCAGCCCCTTCATGCCCCGCATGTAGCCGTCCTCACAGGCTCGCACAATGGACGGGGGGGCACATACCCGACAGCTGTCTGAACCGCTCTCCCTTTCAGGATGGCGTTATTATTTACATATTTGTCACTAGAGCAGAGCCCCCCAGATTAACTGTGGGGGCCACCCACTGGGACTGGCGTGCTGAGAAACCTGCCACACCAGTGCTCACTTTCATGTAACGTGCCATAATTACACACTAAAGGCGGCTAAAAGCCCCCATTAGAGGTCTCATCAGGCCTTCCCGGCCTCCCCCCGCTCCGCTGTTCCCATGTCACACACAGGGGGGCGCCCCTTGGCTTTGGGTGCTTCATTAATCACACCTGTCTCATTGGTGGGGAGGGGGGGGGGCAGTATACCCCTTTGTCCCTGTGTTCCATCATTCAGTGTCCAGTGAACATTTTCATATGTAGAAAGAGATTAACATGTAATATTCAGACAGTACATCAATATGCACACTGTTGTCAGGAAAAGGCCACAGGCAGGTCAGTATCTCCTTACCAATGTGACATCACTGCTTCTGTTTCTTTGCACTTCTTAGGGGAGTGAGAGGGAGTTGTACTATACCAGTCTTTGGTACTAATGCAAGCGGATGTTTTCTGTGCTCTGGTCCCCACATAGTTTTTACATGGTCCTCGCATGGTCGTCACATGGTCATCACTTAGTCGTTACATTATCGTCACATGGTCGTCACATAGTCGTCATATGGTTATCACATGGTCATCACATGGTCGTCACATGGTCATCACATCATCATCACATGGTCGTCACATGGTCATCACTTAGTCGTCACGTAGTCGTCATATGGTTATCACATGGTCATCACATGGTCGTCACATGGGCTGTTTCTCAATAACATGAACTGTCAGAATAAAAAGACCGTACTTGTGGTCTTGGCAAGACCAATCTTGCTAACTTGCCTCCCAAGGATGAACTTAGGGTGCAATGAGTCATGGGATTGGTCTCATTCGGCGAGGATGCAACTGATTTATCCTTTATATTTGGGGTGAGGCAAGAACGACATTCAGGGATTTTTACCATCCTCTGTACTTGTGTTCTTAGTACTGGAACTGGTCTTCAGCAATGGAAGATGACGTAAACAGGTACGTGAGAACACAAGTATGGTCAAGTACGCATATTGAGAAACACCCAAGGGCCCCACATGACCGTAGCAGTTCTTCAGCCCCATCTTGATGCAGATCGACACTGCTGCCTTTGATCTAGGCCCGAGTTCACTGCTGCCTTCGCTCTAGGCCCGTGTTCACTGCTGCCTTCAATCTAGGCCCGTGTTCACTGCTGCCTTCGCTCTAGGCCCGAGTTCACTGCTGCCTTCGATCTAGGCCCGAGTTCACTGCTGCCTTCGATCTAGGCCCATGTTCACTGCTGCCTTCGATCTAGGCCCATGTTCACTGCTGCCTTCGCTCTAGGCCCATGTTCACTGCTGTCTTCGCTCTAGGCCCGAGTTCACTGCTGCCTTCGCTCTATGCCTGAGTTCACTGCTGCCTTTGCTCTATGCCCGAGTTCACTGTTGCCTTCGCTCTAGGCCCGAGTTCACTGCTACCTTCGCTCTAGGCCCGAGTTCACTGCTGCCTTCGCTCTAGGCCCGAGTTCACTGCTGCCTTCGCTCTAGGCCCGAGTTCACTGCTGCCTTCGATCTAGGCCTGAGTTCACTGCTGTCTTCGCTCTAGGCCCAAGTTCACTGCTGCCTTTGCTCTATGCCTGAGTTCACTGCTGCCTCCGCTGAAAACCAAAAGCCAAATTCAAAAGCAACTAAATACTAACTAAAAAATAACTAAAACTAAAAATTATGTAAAAGCAAGCCAACTAAAAAAAACAATGTATATGTCCAGTTTCTCTGAGGGGCTTTGCCAGTGTCAGTACAGACAATTACAGGTAATCAGCCATTTTATGATATATAAAATACAAATACATGAGATGGGCCTTAACTGTCGGTAAAGGTGCAGGTTTTGCAGATGGTCTGAAGTCCTTTATTGCTTGAATAGTTTAATCCTTTAATATTTTAACACGGTTGACTCAGATTGGCAGCGTATGTGTGACTCAAATCCACGGTTGACTCAGATCCTGCAGTGACAGCCGGGCTGCTTTGACCTCCATGTTTACAGCACCCTGTAACTATGGTGAAGAAACGCAAATCGCACAGCGGCGCCCCAGGTTGTAGGACTGCAGAGCTGTGGCACCGCCTTGCCGCGATTCGCAGGCAGCTCACAGACCATTAAAAACAGCAGTAGAGCCCCGGAATCATTAAGTTCCAGCTTATGGCCTGTGATATTGTAAAAGGGCTGTTGGTTTGCAATTTCAGCACAGGTACGCGCCGCTGCGTAAATAAATATTAGAAACCTGCGTACTGTCTAAGCAGCTGGCATCAGGCTCACCAGGATTAAGTTAAAGTTTAAAACTGTTTGACAGACTCTTTCCTTGGAGACACTTGTGTCAAAAGCTGAAAAAGTTCAATTATGTAACTGCTTTGTGTTACTGTTTTATTTTATAACTCTTTTTTGTAATCTATTCATAAATGACACCTGCGGATACAGCTGGGTGTACAGCAGGGATCTCCTGTGCCTTTCTGTTCGTGGTTTCAGGTTCTTAACCAGCCTTAAATGCTGGGGGTCCAAATGCCGTGGTGTGACTGGGGGGTGGCGGCGGTGCGGCATGCGAATGGAGAGGCCAGCGAAACTCACAGGGAGGTGCGGGAATATCGCCTGGCTCCGCAAGTCAATGCAAACAGGTCGATGCGGGATCCGGAGAGCCGCGGTATCGAATGATGGATGTCCGATACGCGGCGCCTCCCAGAGGGCTGTGTATGGAAAAGGCAGATTTATTTATCGATTATGATTCGGTTGACCTTCGCAGGCAACGTGTCACCATAGCAGTTCACGGCTCGTGTCACGCAGAGCTGAAGACGTTTGATCGGGTCGTATGAAAGCCAGATTAAAGTTTGGATTTAAGGCCTGTCCTGGGCAACCCCTGCCCGCGCTGTGTGGCTGCTGATTTACCCGGAGGCTGGACAGATCTGCGACAGGGGGAGGTGGGGTTGTAGGGGGGGGGGGCTCAACTGCCCCGGCATCTGTGCACTTCTGGGGTGTCAGAAAAAAGCCACGTGCACATGTGGAATGTGTGTGTGTGTGTGTGTGTGTGTGGTCATGTATATTACATTGGGGGGGGGGGATGACCCTGCAATGTGATAAAAACCTCTGATTTTGACTTTGTGGGAACAACTTTTTCAGTCCCAACAAGG
>JAAGVU020000303.1:0-14683 GCA_011763525.2 Mormyrus iriodes | reverse complement strand
GATAGGCTTTAGACATAAGCAGTTGAAATATAACACTTGGAAGCCAGGAACAAAAATTGTGTTACATTGTGTAATAGATGGCAGGCACCTTCAACTAATTGAAAGGGTGCCTCATATGGCACTACATCACATTTTATCCACTGGAGAGATATCCATTAGGATAACTCCCTAGCATCTCACATGTCCTATACAGCACTGCATCACAATTTACCCATTTATCTGACACTTTTATCCAAAGTGGCCTACAGTTGAGGAAAAGGTAACAATTTATGTGAACTCACTGGACTTTGAACTCATGATTTTCAGACTATTAGTACAATGTTCTACTTGTTGAGCTATGGGAACAGAGATGCAGCAACAGACACTCATGCACTGCAGGGGGACCTATCTGGGGACTCCGTCATGTTTCCTCACCTCACGCTTTCATATTTGCATACAGAAACCAACCTGCACCCAAGCCATACCGTCCTGTGAAGAGAGACTAGTTACAGCGCAGCTGCTGCTCGCTTCGGTTTTATACTGCAGAAGGGTCGACTTGGTTGGCTGGTTTGGAGAGTGACAGTGACATAAAATTCAATTCAATTCAACTCAATCTGTTTTTATATAGTGCCTTTCACCATGGAATTGCCTCAAACCACTTTACATGGTATTGCATGATGGCTTTACTCTGTTTGGTATGGTTCAGTTCTTGGTGGCAGCAGAAAAGCCCCACATACTGTCTTTGGCAGCATGAGGCCAAGTCAGGATAAGGAGGTTCAAGAGTGGAGGGTGCTCATGCAATCCCCCTTGCCCTTATATTGAAGACCAACTGAACTGGAGATAGTTGGATTGGTTCCTCCACCTGATTTTATACCCATGTTTTTGTAGCCAGGTTGGTTCACTTTGCTGTTCCTTACTTAGTAAAATCACAAATTTGCTTCTGTGTTTGGGGTTAAGCATGGTTAAGCAACTTTTTGAGCATGATTAAGAATGCAGTGATGAACTATCTAGCATACTGGGTATTTTTCTGGAGAGCCGATGGGTATGTGGACCAGCACAATTTATTGTGGGAACCCCTGCCCCCAGTCGACAAAAGATATCACGGTGGACCCCCCCGATGTCCAGGGTCGATTTTTATTCCCAGTCCAGTCCCTCCCACAAGAAGTTCAATGCAAACCCACAAAACTTTATTGATGTAAGCCTGAATCACATCCATGTTTTTTTTTTTAAATAATAATTTTTAAGCATGGCAAATGATATTAGCTGCTCCCTGAGTGTTGCAATTTGAAATCTACCAATTAGTTCTTTTAAGGCTGTGTTTAATGCTAGGTAATTGGCAGCATTAGCCGAACCTCAACATGCATTGCGATATTTACTGCAATATTTGGCTGTGAAATAAAAACATATGACTCATGAGACACATGATAGTCTCAGCTGATGATAATCCTTATCTTCGGGGGGGGGGCCCAATATTTTTCGGGGCCCTTAGCAAAATTTGATTAACCTACTTATCATTTATGATCTTTCTCCCCATTCTGACAGGTTGATCTGATGGAGCCGCTGGGCCCCAAGCAGCCGCGTAGTTCACTTGTGCCTTGGGCCGGCCCTGCATATCTTGTACCATATATGACAATGTTAATGCCCAGATGAATTGTCTGGCATTCACTGTGTGACTACGTGCTATAGACTGGGAAATATGAGCTCTCAGACTTCACTAGCTGGAGGCAGTAGCTTAGTCGCCCAGAATTCTACTGAGCAGCACTATGCACCATAAATAAATATTATATTAACTGTTGTGATATAGATTCAGTCTGTATACATCATCTGACTCTGTTGTGTAAACCTGCCTTCTGATACATATTTAGCAGCCTTTATTTCTATTCTGTTTCCAGCAAAATTAACAGGACTTTCTCTGTTTCTTTCCTTTTATGCTTTATCATCCCTAGCTTGATTAGGTTTATTTAAGGTTTTGTTCATCTCACTTATATAAATTTTGGTTTACTTCTGTTACCAATTATTTGTGCTTGTACTTGTACACTATCTACTCAGTTCAGACTGTAGCAGCAGCTACCATATAAACAGTGACCTGATGGGGCCAGTGGCAGAATAACACTGAGATAGGACTGCGTGTGTAGAAGTGTAATATAGGCTTTCTTGTCACAAGTCGTCCCTGACATTTCACCAGATCTATTTGTATAGCAATCCCCCACAAAGTGTCAGAGAACCATATGTTCAAAGAAATTGAATAATAAAAAAAACAACCAGAACAGACTCCTATTTTGCAGCCATTGTGATCAGGTCTCTTAACAAATGAGTACAGGCTTTGGAACCTCTTATCTAACTTGAAGTTTGTGAAATTAACACCAAAATTAAGGTAAGATTGATTTTCTGTGAAATTCAATTTTATTTTAATTATGATAAATGATTATGAAAATGCTTTTTAAATAATTGGGACCAACAAAAAGAAATATCTGATTTTCAAATCAAATAATTATTTATTTTACTATACTTTGGCACCCATTGTTATACACAGTTTGAAAGAAGTTAGAAACCTGCCTTAAGGAGCCGGTAGGGGGCGCTGTAGCCCTGCTACAGTTCAAGGCTAAGTTTGGTACAGTGTAGTGGTCAGAAAGAGGGAAGTTACATAACGTTAAAAAGTTATACATATTTACAAACATTTTGTAAGATGATAATTGGTTCTAAATGTTTCCTTCTGAAACTTCGGGAAACAATGCATACATTTATTCCATCTATCCATCCATCTTTTAGAACTACTTATCTAGTACAGGGTGGCACTGAGCTTGAGCCCTATCCCAGGATTCTAGTCTATTACAGTATAAATAATGATATGTGAAAATCCCACTGTCTATGCACTATAAAGACACCCATTTAATTCCCTAAGCATACTTTACCTCCATTACCTGCAGAAAAATGGAGCGACCGTAGGTGAGATACCAGATTTGGTCGTCAGTCTTGTATGCAAATATGTTTATATTTACAATACAATTAGTTCCTAGAAACCCCACTGTATGCCACATTATGTGTTAAATGTATACTTTTCGCAGAATATTATTATTAATGATCCTTTACTACCAAACATAGGTTCAGTGAACACAGAGCTCAATGCTATAGAATAATCATATTCCAAACAATGATTACATAATGAATGGGAATAAAGAAAAGTGAACTGAATCAGTGTGCTAGGATCTATCTCTACAATCATAGGATTTGTATCACATCAGAAAGGCTACACAATTATTAAATGCATCTTCTTTCATTATAAGGAAAATATTAGATATTCCAGCAGTTATAGTCATGTAAATTTATTATTAGGCTTTTTCTTTCTTATTTGGCTTGGACTGTAGCCATAATATGGCTGCATAACATTTTTTATCAGCAAACAATCTGTATAGTGAATCAGTCAAGTCCCTGTCGTTTCACTGTAAGTGGGAGCCCTGGTTTCCCCCCACATTCAGAACTGGGGACTTCAATTTCCCTCACTGTAGCTGCGTTATTAGGTGTGTGCCCTACAACAGACAAGAATATCATAATTCCATCGATAGTATATGTCTCTGAGGACAGGATTTCCATAAACCTGAATCAACAAGTGATTTTTTTTTATCATAATTTCAATTATTCGCATTGTGGACTTCTGTGGAGATACACCTAAAGAAAGATGCTGTACAAAAATAATAATAGTGAAAAAACTAAAGTTCAAGTAGAGATGTTTTATGGGTTTTACACTTTCTTATATTTCAGCATATGTTTAGGTTTAAATAGTCAAGGTTTGAGTTGAAATGTATTCAAAACGGGGGTGGACTTACCATAAGGCAAGGGTAGGCAGCTGCCTGGGCCACCAAAAACTAGGGACCCCATGAAGACAGAATTTCCAGAAGTTACTTTTATGGATATAAGATAATATGATCATTAAAATTATAGCAACATGTCTATTTTTTGCATTTTTAGCGACAGGTTT
This sequence comes from Mormyrus iriodes, assembly GCA_011763525.2. Lineage (NCBI taxonomy): Eukaryota > Metazoa > Chordata > Actinopteri > Osteoglossiformes > Mormyridae > Mormyrus > Mormyrus iriodes. The sequence continues at coordinate 10,728 of JAAGVU020000303.1, read as the reverse complement.
CAGGCTTTAATGTTCCATTCCTGCACTGAAACTTAATGCTACCCAGCTTTCTTATCACTCTGAAGTCTACTGATACCAATTGTTTTACTGTCAAGCGAACCAGTGCAAAATAATAGACTTATGACTTAAGACTAGAATAGAAAGAAGACAAAAACGGTGCAAAGATGCAAGACTAACATTACATCTCCAGTGTCCTTGATACCACCCTGCTTGAGTGGTAGACACATTGTGAAGACGTGGAGAGAACACAATTAAAAGAGACGTATGCAACAATTTAAGACTAACCTTAGCCTCAGGGGTGAAAGTAAGGTATAGGCCAGGCCAGGATCCAGCATGGTTTGCAGATTTCCCTGCTCAAGCACAACTACTAAACCTGGTAATTAGCTGATTAAGACATGTTTGAGTAGAGAAATCTGCAAACTGCATTGGATTTTTGCCCTTCAGCACCAGAATCAGCCAGCCCTGGTATAGGCCATCCTAGGAACAGTTAAACTTTTTAAATCTGGCAGATTAATCTGCCAGTGCAATATCCCCCTCCCCTTAATCTACCAATTTTACAGATACCATTCCCTTCCCCACCCTGATTGGTAAGTATTGTTAGGGTCGCTGCACATCTGTCCCTGGCCTGCATGTTTTTTCTCTAATTAGCCAGCAGGTGTCAATGGTCACTTTGCTTCTATTGAGGCTATTCCTATTGCTATTCTATTGAGCCTCCTGCTATTGAGGCTTATTCCCTTCCAGTTATGAGTTTGAGGCTGGCCAGAAGCCAGTCTCATCTTTTGGTTAATTTATATTGGTTTTATTTTCATTAGTGTTTGGTATTATTTTCTTTGATTTTGCTTTGTGTTCATGTTTTTGGTCTTTCTTGTTCAAGCCTGGATTAATTATGTTCTTCTTGTACTCGTTCCAAGTTTTTTCGTAGTGTTGTTAGCCCTCAATGTTTGTTAGTGTTCCCTAGTTCCAGTGCACATTAATTGTATATCCATGACTTAACTGAGTGGTTGTTTTTGGTTTGTTCCATACCTGTTCTTTGTTAGCCCTGTTTTCTGTGTGTATTTAAGTTCCTGCTTTTGTTCTGTTCCTTGTTAGTGCATTGTGGCTGTTTCCCTGTCTGGTTGGTTTCCTATGTTTCTATGCGTTTGTTAGTTGTATCTTTTGGATTGTTATTCCTTGTTAGTTTTCCTGTGTTACTCCGTCTTGATTTCTGTTTTATTAGTTTTGTTTTGACCCCTCGTGGTCTCTTTGTTTTCTGTTTTCTCCCTTTCTGTTCTGTGAAATAAAACCTGGTTTTTGTTGAAGGCACTACGTGACTTGTCCCTCCTTCATCATGCACGACCGTAATAGAACATACTAACTACAACGATGAGTCCAAGGCTCCAAGTCCATGGTCAGGCTGGGATCGGTATTCCTTGCCCCTTCTTCACTTCCTGACTCTACTGAGAAGTCCGTTTCCCCAGTTCCAATCCCTGCGGAGTACTCTGGCTCACCGAAGTTGCCAGTTCCAGGTGTCCAGGACAGTGTTCCTCCAGGGACTGTTCCTGACTGTCCTGAGGAACCTGACCAGTCAGGGGTCACCTTATATTCTCATCTGCCTCATGGAGGATGAGGATAGGCTGTCCCTGCTTTCTCCCAGGTTCAACCTCCAGGAGGTGGAATGCATATTACAGGACCTTCTGTTTCTCCAGGAGGTGGTAAGCTCTTCCAACTCAGATTCCTGCCCAGGGGAGGCTACACCTGCTGTGCCTGAGCGTCCAGATCCCAGCCCAGGGGAGACCGCCGCCATACCCGAGCCTCCAGATGTCAGCCCATGGGAGGCCACCACCATACCTGACCCTCCAGGTTCCAGCCCAGGGGAGGCCGCCACCATACCTGACCCTCCAGATTCCAGCCCAGGGGAGGCCACCGTCGCACTTGACCTTCCAGATTCCAGCCAAAGGGAGGCTGCCACCACACCCAAGCCTACAGAACCCTACTTAGGGGAGGTCGCCTCCACCCAGTCAGAGTCTGAAGTTTCTGACCCAGTAGGGGGCAATCCAGCAGTTTTACTCACCCCCTCTGAGTGATATGCCAGGCCCCTTCGCAAGAAGAGGAGGTGGAGAAAGCAGGTTGCTCCCACTCTGTCCGAGATCCCAGAGTCTGGCCCTGAGGGGCCCATTCCTGCTCCACCAAAGCTCCCAGAGTCTGGCCCACAGGGGCCAGCTCAGACCATCCTCGCGCCTGCAGTGCCTCCAGGTGTCCCATACTCTGTCCCTGCTTGCCTCCAGGTTTCACGGCTGTTTCCTCCTCGCCGTCTCCTGATGTCCCATGTCCTAGCACCTGCCTCATTTCCAGTCGTTGCTGCCAGGCCCACGCCAGACTCCCGGTGGTCCACATTACCCATCCTTCTGTGTCTCATTCCTTGTCTGCTAATATCCCTGTGCCTCGTCAACCCCAGTCTTTTACCGCCCTTCCTAGAATCTGTTACCCTCTGTTTCCTGACCTGTTGTCCCTTTCTGTCCCAAATGTGCCTTTCCCTTTCGGTTTTCCTTCTCTTTCTAGGTCCCCATTTCTTCTCGGGTCCTGTTCAGCATCCTGTCTGCAACCTATGTTTCCCTAGTCCCCAAGTTCTGTTCCCTGTGTCATTCCCTATCCTGCCCCAACTGCTTGTTCTCCACCTGTCTGCCCTTCTTCCACTCTTCTAACAAGTTTCACCATAACAAGTTTAATTGTTGGCACCCGTGCATTCATTATAATATTATTGATGGTCCATTGTTTTAAAATTCCTGTTGTTTCTCTTTCGGCTCCAAAAAATAGCTCAGATGGTCCACTTAGGGGACCCCCTACCCATGTCAGCCTAGGCCCCCCAGAAGTTAGTGTACTCCTGATTCAGAAGCATGTTTAAAAACAGCGAAGTATAATTGTATACATTTACAATGAGAAGTTTTCTCAAGGTCAATTTTTTTTTATTTACAGAACTGTCAACATTCACCAAGATTATGTAAACTTTTGCATATGTGAATGTGGTTCAGCATGAAATAGAGTTCATAACCTTGAAGACCTCTCCTTATGAGGACATCAGTGCATTACACAGTGATACCACCCTGATTAGGTAATTCTAAGCTTTTACACCAAAATCATTTGGTTTAACCCCCACAAACTGGTCAACAAACTAAGTAACTTGGGCCAGGACACTTCTCTCTGCTCCTGGCTGTTGGATTTTCTAACAAACACAGGGCTGTGTGTTGAACCCAATGCTCTTCACCCATAACTGGACCACCATGCACCCATCAAATACCACTGTTAAATTTGCTGATCAAACAACGGTAGTCGGACTGATTTCTGATGATGAGAGGCAGCCTACAGGATGGAGGTCACACATCCGGCTAAGTGGCGCACTGATACCAACCTGATAATAAACACAAGCAAGATACAGGAAATCATTGTAGACTGAAGCAGAACAAAGATGAATGGACCTCTTCCCCTCCACATTCATGGAGGAAGTAGAATGTGTAAAAAGCGTCAAGTTCCTGAGAGTCTGCTATAGATTTCCTAATATAGCTCACCTGGTGTGAAAAGCCCAACAACAGCTGTACTTTCTCAGGAAACTGAAAGAGGTGCACATACCTCAGCAGCTCCAGATCCCCTCCTAAGACATGACAATGTGAAATGCCAGCTGCAGAACGTAAGGATGTATATGGTGTGGTGAAGGCTGCCCAGCGAATCATCAGGGCTGACCTCACAAACCTTCACACTGTTAAAGCTAGCTGACTGAAGAAGAAGGAGACACAACCCACTCAGGTCATTGTCTGTTTGATCTGGTGCCATACGGAAAGTGGTTCAGGGAGCTAATGTGCCGGACTAAGAGACTGTGAAACAGCATTTTTTTCTCAGAGCTGAGTCTTTCATCACCCTTTCCCAAACCAAACACCCTTCCTATTCACGTTAGCACTAATGATGTCCGACTGAGGCAATCGGAAATCACAAAGACAAATTTCATAGAGGCGTGCAACCTTGCAAAGACAATGTCCATGTCAGTAACGCGCTCTGGCCCCATCCCTGCTAGATGTGGTGACGAAATGTACAGCAGATTATTGCTGCTGCATCGCTGGCTGTCGGAATGGTGCTCAATAAATGGTGTGGGTTACATAGACAATTAGCGGACGTTTTGGGGCTGTCGGAATGATGCCCGAAAAATGGTGTGGGGTACATAGACAATTGGCAGACGTTTTGGAGTAGGCCTGGGCTTCTGAAAAAGGACGACATTCACCCCTCCCGGGCTAGTGCTGATCTCCTGTCCAGAAGCATAGCTTATAGTCTCGAGGTAAATTGCTGACTAGTCAGAACCAAAACCAGGCGGCAGGCAAAACGGCATAACTGATCGCTTGCTAGTCGTGTAGAGTCGTCACTTAGGGCCCATATTATGGAGACTGTGTCTGTTCCCCACACTTTTAATCATGGAAGTCTGTTCCACTGTAGTGTTTGTCATAATAACTTAATAAAAATTAAACCAAATCCGTTATTAGATAATAGATGTAATGCAAGCCTTAAACTTGGACCTTTGAATCTAAGCTCCTAAGGCGCTGCTAATAAATGAAATAATTACTGATTTTAATCTTGGTGCCTTAGGCTGTATTGCGACCTGGCTTAAACCAAATGAATTCATGGCACTAAATGAATCTACTCCAGCTGAATACAGTTATGAGCACAACCCTCACCGAAATCACAAAGGTGGTGTTGCTGCAATATTCCAGTCTAACCTAGGATTGTCTGAGAAAAGTGGCTATAGCTTTAGCATATTTGAAATTCTTGTTCTTAGTTTTTCTGGCTCATCTCCTTGTAGTCCTTCACATCAAATCATCGTTGTTATTCTATATAGACCACCTAGTCCGTACAGTGATTTTCTTAAGGAGTTTGCAGATTTTTTAACAAACCTGGTGGTCACTACTAACAGAGCTGTGATTGTTGGCGATTTTAATATTCTCATGGAGAATGACAGTCATCCTTTAACAACAGTGTTTGCTGCTATTCTTGACTCTGTAGGTATTAGTCAGAATGTAGTCGAGCCTACTCATGTCTGTAACCATTCCCTGGATTTGATTCTTAGCTATGGTATCCTGGAGGAACATGTATCAATAATCCCTCAGAATCCTTATCTTTCTAATCATTATTTGTTAACATTTCAAATACAGTATAGCCTCCCTTCAGCCCAGGCTCCAAAGTACAATATCAGACATTCCATAGCCTCAATAACTGCAACAAAGTTTCTCAACCAACTTCCACAGTCCTTCAACCTTACATCTGAAGCCTCGTGTGAAAATGAACTTTAACTGTGAACATGATAAAATCGTTTAGCAGCACTATAGATCTTGTAGCTCCCCTTAAGAAAATAAAGCATTGAGATAAGAAACCTGCCCCCGGTACTCAGATCATACGTGTGAACTTAAACAGACTTCATGCAAGCTAGAGCGAAAATGGTGCTCAACCAAGCTACAAGTTTTCTAATCTGCCTGGAAAGAAAGCCTCTCTAAGTATAGGCAAGCACTAAAGACTGCTAGATCTGTGTATCTCTCCAGATTAACAGAAGAGAACAAAAACAATCCTAAATTCCTGTTTGAATCTGTGTCTAGGTTACCACAGTGTTCTTCAACGTTAAACTTGCAGTCCCACAAGCTCTTAAGAGTGATGACTTTATTACATTTTTTAATGGTAAAATAACAAAGATTAGACAGACCATCCAGTGCCCATCTTTACATACAGCTACCAATCTTCTGCTAGTCCTATTTGTACTGATAATGATGTCTTTGAATCTTTCTCTCCTATAAAACAATCAGAATTTTTGAGCTTAGTTTCCTCCTGCAAATCTTCTACTAGCCTTCTAACTAGTAGACCCAATTCCTACAAAATTCCTTCAGGAGATTGCACTACTGATTAACACTACTCTGTTAAATTTGTTGAACTCATCTCTTAGGTTTAGATATGTTCCAAAACCTTTTAAAATAGCTGTTATTAGTCCTGTTCTAAAGAAACCAAATCTTGAACTTAGTGATTTAGGAAATTATACACCTCAAACCTTACTTTCATTTCGAAGATCCAGGGAAAAGTTCCATCAGCTGTCTTCTTTTCTACAGAAAAATAATGCTAATAAATTATATCAGTCTGGCTTTACACCAAACCATAGCTCAGAAACAGCTTTAATCAAAGTAATGAATGCTCTGCTTATGGCTTCTAACCCTGGCCGCATATCTTTGCTGGTATTACTAGATCTAACTGCAGCATTTGATACTAGGGACCATAATATTCTCTTGGACCGGCTAGAATCTGTGGTTGGCATTAAGGGGACAGCTCTCTCTTGGTTTCATTTGTATTTAACTGATTGTTATCAGTTTGTCCACATGAACAATGAATCTTCCATGCCCAATAAAGTCTACTCAGCCTAACTGAGTGGTCAGAGATCTTGGTATCCTGATTGATTCAGATTTATGTTTCGATACTCACATAAGTAGTGTTACTAGAACTGCATTCTACCATCTACGGAACATAGCCAAGCTTCAGAAGATGCTCTCTTTTCATGATGCAGAAAAACTAATACATACCTTTATAACTTCCAGATTGGACTATTGTAATACCCTTCTTTCTGGTTGCCCATCTAGATCCTTACATAAAGTTCAGTTAGTGCAAAATGTAGCAGCCAGAATTCTTACAAACACAAAAAAATTTGATCATGTTAGCCCTGTTCTATGCTCCCTTCACTGGCTTCCAATTAAGTTTCAGATTGACTACAAAATATCGCTATTAATTTATAAAGCACTGAATGGCCTTGCACCAGAATACATTAGAGATCTACTGGCCTATCACAACCCTCCTCTCTTGCTTCGATCTCAAGGAGCAAGATATTTACTAGTACCTAGAGTACAGAGAACTATGACAGGCTGCAGAGCTCGTTGGTGTTACCTCGTGTTCCTTCTCCCCTTGTTAACCAGTCACAGGTGCCCCTTGTTCATTCCTCTGTCTTTCCAGTGTATAAGAGTTCCCTAGTCCTGTGCTCCCTTGTCTAGTCATTGTAGCCTGTCCGTTTGTGCTGTACCCACCGACAGTAAAGTCCCCACACAGGGTTGTCCCTGGAAAAAGCTCCTTTGTCCTGACAGTCTCCTTTCTGCCCGCACCATGCCGTGCTGTCATGACAGAATGACCAGACCTAAACTCCAACCCTGCAACAACCCTCAGGCTCCTCCTGTGATGGAGCCGGACCTGGTAGGCCCAAGGTCAATCCCCGAGAACATGCACCTGATGGACCCCGGTCTCTACTGGTTGGAGACCTTCTTGGCAGGTTTTCCCTCTGAGAAGGTTCCTACCTTCATGAGGAGGGAGCCTGTCAATGTGTCCGTCCGATGCCAATGGCAGGGGCTGAAGGCAGACAATGATGAGTAGGGTCCGTTGTGTACGGAGAATGCTGCCGGCAACCCCCTCCAGCACTCCACAGCCCTCGCCCGGCAGTTCTTTACCCTAAAGGGATTGTTTTGGAAGCTGCAGGGCAGTCCCGAGGTTCCAGATTTCTCCAGCATCCTGGCGATGTTCGACGCACTAGCCCGAGACTTGGCAGCGGTAACCCCTATCTCCCTGCCGCAGGAGACGGCTGCCCTCTGGGGCAAGATTGTCGCCACCCGGAAAAGGGAAGCCGCCATGGCGGTTCTGACTAACTCCGGCCTCGCACAGATAGACCTTATCCTGTCGGCGGTTGCAGGTGCAGAAGGTCCCACCGAGCCGAGCCTGCTGCCTAAAGGTCCTGCCGAGCCAAGCCTGCCTCCCGAGGATCCCGCCAAGCCATGCCCGCCACCCAAGGATCCCGCCAAACCGAGCCACACCCGCCCCTCGGAAGTCCCTCCGAACCGCCCTCGCTCCCACCACCAGAGGTCCTTAAGGGGGCTCCTCGACTCTTACTGTGGTGGTGGTCAGCGCTCCGTCGGTTCCTGCCTGCCCACCTGCGGCCGTCGCCAAGACGGCTCCTGCCTGTCCGCCTGCGGCCATCGCCTCGTCAGCTCCTGCCTGCCCACCTGTGGCCGTCGTCCCGTCGGCTCCTGCATGCTCGCCTGCGGCTGTCGCCACCTAGTCGGCTCCAGCGGCCACCCCCTGGGCGGCTCCTGCCCGCTCACCTATCCACTCGCCTGCGGTCATCACCTCCCGGATGGCTCCTGCCCGCTCATCCGCGGTCATCGCCCCCCAGATAGCGTATGCCCGCTCACCCGTGCCTTTCGCTCAAACGGCCCCTGCGGCCATCCTCCAGCCACCTCCTTTCTGCTTGCCTGCCTACTCGCCTGCGGCTATCGCCCCGACTGTTTCTGCCAGCTTGCGCGCCCGCTCACCTGCGGCTATCCTGCCTATGCCTTGACCAGGGGAATACATCGCAGTCGCCACGACCTCTGTGCCCAGCCCAGGTGATGCAGTCGCTGGTGCTGCCTGGGCCCTGAGCTCCTCCCTCGCCTAAAGATAATGGACCTGGAGGATGCCCCTCCTGATGAGTTGGAGTGGGATCCTTAGGATCTGAGTCCCACATTTTAAGTGCCTGTGGCCCCGTGAGGTGGCAATCAGTGATACCCGGGGCGGTTGGTCCGAGCCCGGAGCCAGTTCTCTGTGTCCCGAAGGGGAAGGCGGGCACACATCCAGACCCTTCATTGTCCCCTAGTTCCCATGCTGTAGTCTCCTCGTCACCCCACGTCCCAGTCCTACAATCTCCTCGTTGCCCTCCCATTCCAGTCCTGCAGATCCCTCATCGCCCTCCAGTTCCTGTCCTGCAGTTCCCTAGTCGCCCCCTAGCTCCTGTCTTGCAGTTCCCTCGTCCCCACATCCCTGTCCCACGGTCCCCTCGTCACCCCCACATCCCACTCCTGCGGTCCCCTCGTCGTCCCCATGTCCCAGTCATGCGGTCTCCTCAGCAGCCCCCAGCACCATTCCGACCCGGCCCCTTCCTCCTCATTTCCCAAGACTGCCGCCCCATCAAGTTCCTTTTGTCCCCTTCCCTTCCCATTTCACTCCTCCTTTCTGGTCCCTGCCCCCTGGCCCTTTCCCTCAGGGCCAGCGTCAAGCCCCAGGTTCCACCTCATGTCCCTGCCTTTGTCCCCCAGGTCCCACCTACTGTCCCTGCCTTTGTGCCCCGTGTTCCGCTTTTTGCCCCCAATACGTTTGTTCTGGGTCCCGTCCTTTGGTGTCCACCTCCTGTCCCTGCCTTTGTTCCCCATGTTCCGCCTCCTGCCCCTGATGTGTTTGTCCCTGGTCTTACTCCTCTGTCTACATGTTGTCTCCAATCTCTGTTGCCTCTTGGTCCCCTGAGCCTGTTCCCTCAGTTGGTGTTCCTGTCCTGGGTCCTTGTGCTTACCCTGTCTGTCTTTGTTCTCCCTCTGTTGGAGTGTCTGGCCTTGTCTGTCCGTCTTTCTGCTCTTTGTTAAAGGTTCCCTCTTCTGTTCTCTGTGTTTTTCCCCCATCTGGTCCTGGTATTGCCCCTGTCTCTTCCCGTCCTGTCTGTTGCCCTTGTTTGTGCCCCTGTGGTCCTCACAGGTTTGTCAGTCCCTGTCCTGGTGGTGTCCCTTTCTGTCGGTTCCATGCATCCTCCCTATCATCCCCCGCCTGTCTATTTGTCCCTTGGTATACACACTGTTTGGTCTGGTTTCCTATGTGGTGTGCCCCAGTTTGGTTTTGTTCCTGCTGTCTCTCTAGGTCTCCCGTCTGGTGTCTGCTGTCCTGCAATGGTCCGACATCCCTGGCCTTGCCCCGTGTCCTGACCCTATGGGCCCATTGTGTCCTTTGCTCCCCAGGCTCCCCCTCATTTGGGGTGGCGCACCCAGAATGTGCACCTTTGGGGGGGGAGGTCCCACAGGCAGGGCTGCTAATCAGCTGGTCCGGCAACTCGTCACAAGCCACCAACCCATAAAAGTATTTCACCGTCCACAGGTTTGTACTGAAGATATTCGTCAGCTCCCGTGTGTTCATGGCTAGTAGTAATCGTACAAGACGTTTCTCCTTTAGTTAATCTCGATTATGTTGTCAAAGCACGCGTAAACTATCAGTGTCACAGTTCTGGCCAGCAGTTGTCAGAATCTCATCTCCAAATGCATGTTACTGCTCTTAACCAGTGAGAGATGTTGGCTGCATCCCTCATCTGGTGACAAGTTAAATGCATATAAAGTGTATCCGTTTACGTACTCGTTTCTGTCAATGGCGAAAGGCTCATTTTTCAAATGTCTCCCCGTGGCCAGGATCAAACTGTAATACTCTCGGGACACGTTGCCTTGGTTAAAATCTGGTTGAAAGGGTTTTGCAGGAAACTGTTGCCCGTCGACATAAAGTGTGATGAATTCAGCATTGTAATGTTGAAAATTTAACGGGTATCAGTCATATGCTCCCATAAAACCCATATTATCTACTATGCCCTATGACAACGGTTTTAAGCAGCTGTCCTAGAAATAAATTTTCTTGTGCACAGACACGGCTCCCAGCTGGCAGGCTAAATGTTTTCATGCAGACTCTTTAGATTGGGTATTTAGTGTTTGCGGATAGCAACGCATATGCATGGTCAAGTTTGACAGCCGTTGATACGGAAACCTTCTTAACACTACGATTCCTGGAAAAACAAGACTCTCCTCACCAGGACCCCTCCTCCCCTTTACTCACACAAGCTGCACTCTTCAGCACCATTAACACCTTTTGTTTTGCAAATGAATCACACTCACTCAACTGAAGGCTTCCCCCAGCCAGATG
>JAAGVU020000302.1:2745-14686 GCA_011763525.2 Mormyrus iriodes | reverse complement strand
GCTACAAGAGAAATTGATCACAAAAAGGCCTACGATGTGATCTACTTAGATTTCCAGAAGGCCTTTGATGTTGTCCCTGCTTAAGCTCAAAGCAGCAGGGATTGTAGGAACCGTAGCAGCTTGGATTGAAAACTGGTTAACAGACAGGAAGCAGCGGCACAATGTCACAGTGGGCCTGCTTTCATAGTGGGGTACCCCAGGGTTCAATTTTTGGACCATTATTAATCCTAATTTACATTAACGATATTGACACCAATGCATACGGTAAAGTGGTTAAATTTGCAGATGACACCAAGGTGGGTGGTGCAGCAGATATTGAACTAGCAGCACAGAGGCTACAGCGAGACCATGATTTAATTAGTTACTGGGCGGATACCTGGCAAATGAAATTTAATGTAGACATATGTAACGAAATACATGCAGGGAACAGAAATATAAAGTACAGATATTTTATGGGTACTATTGAAATAAAGGTAGCTGATTATGAGAAAGACCTTGATGTGTATGTTGATGCTTCCATGTCCCACTCTCACCAGTGTGGGGAAGCAATAAAAAAGGCCAATAGGATACTGGGTTACACCTGTAGGTGTGTGGAGTTTAAGTCAAGGGAGGTGACGCTAAGACTATACAATTCCTTGGTAAGACCCCACCTAGAATATTGTGTGCAGGTTTGGTCACCTTACCTTTAAAAGGGCATTGCGGCCTTAGAATGGGTTCAATGTAGGGTTACAAGAATGATTCCTGGTCTTGGAGGAATGTCTTATGAGACAAGGTCAGCCGAGCTGAATCTGTTCAGCCATGCACAAAGGAGACTAAGGGGGGCTCATGATCCAGGTATATAAGATTCTAACAGGTCTGGATGCTATTCAACCAAATAGTTACTACAATATTAGTTCAAATACAAGAACTCGCGGCTATAGGTGGAAATTAGCAGGAGAACATTTTGAACTGCATTTGAGAAAGCACTTCTTTACACAGTGTGTAGTTAGAGTATGGAAGAGTCTTTCTGTTAGTGTAGTACAAGCTAAAACTTTGGGTTCCTTTAAATCAGAGCTAGATAAGATTTTAACAACTTTAAGCTATTAATCGAATTCTCCCCAAACGAGCTTGATGGGCCAAATGGCTTCTTCTTGTTTGTAAATTTCTTAGGTTCTTATGTTCTTTCTACATTATTTGTGCCCCCTGAAGTAAAGTGTTACCAAATGTAACCAAATGTATCCTGCTAATATTCTCATATTGTTTAAAACTAAGCAGAACGAACAATCGGTAACACTTGACAGGCAATAAATAATATAGTATTATACTGTTACTTATGTATTAAGTAACCATAAACAGTCTTAGTTACATACTGATTTCATATTAATTTATCATTAATGAATTGTGACGCCTGTTTTATCTCAAGCAGTTATTATATGTTACTATATCTGTTAATTTTATAAACCTTTGTGAACTATTGAATCGACTACTGAAGGAACAAGTCATGATTAACACAAGTGAAATATTGATCTCATGTTTTTTCATCATTAATGAATCGTGATGCATCTTTTATCTCAAGTAGCAACTATATTTGCTCATGATTTACTCATAATTTGTAGTTCAGTAGTAACTGTGTTATTACTAAGTATTTGTGTCCTGTCAAGTAAAGTGTTACCAAACAATCAACCGAACAAAAGGAGGTATTTACAAAGTAAAAATAAGCATTTTCAGGATATATTCCCACTGTGGAAAATGTAACAAAGTTTCTGGAATTATAGAGTTTTCATTGGCCTCTGCTTTAAGTGCCACAGATGGTGACTATTCTTGAATGGATGAGTATTCTCTTGTCATTTTGTTCCCTGAGGTTGATCTCATTGTTTCTCATTTATGTAGATATTATATATTCTGGCATACATATATTTGTTTGCCAGAAAACAAGCCATTTAATTAAAATGTAATGGAAATCTTTGTCTAACTCAAATATCATTTTGTTTTCTACTGTACTCCCTCCATACATCTTCCAGCTGCTTATCCTGCTCAAGGCTGTGAGGGGTCTGGAGCCTATCCCAGGGAGCACAGGACACACAGCAGGGGGTAAACCCTGCATGGGATGTCAGTACAAGGCAGCAAAAATATTAAAAATACAGTGGCTTTGTGATATTAACTATCCTGGGTACGTCCCACTTATCGGAGTACTGACTGAGACCCAGGGCACACTGGAGGGATAATATACCCCAGCTGGTTTAGGAAATGCCTTGGAGTCCCCCAGAAGGAGCTGAGGTCTGTGACCTTGGCTTGAAGGTATTAGATATGTGTTTTACTATCCTGTCAAGTTTCGTTAGTTTGTGTGGAAAATTCAGTTCAATTCAGTTCTTAATGCGGTTAGCATAGTGACATGATAAGCATTGAAAAGTGTAAAGATGCATCCTGTTTCCATGGTATTGTACAACAAATAAAGCAACTGGTGTGAAAAGTCCAGCAACACTTTACTTAACGCCATGTTTTTAGTCAATTATAAGCACATTCATAATGCATTATTATGCATTCATAAAGAATCAGAATCAGCTTTATTGGCCAAGTATATTAATTCACACAAGGAATTTGGCTCCGGCCAATGGTGTCTCTCCTCTGTACAGGCGTCAGACATACATACATACATACATACCACATACGAAATGAACATGTTATTTACAGACAATAAAAAAGCAGTACAAACATAGCTATAAATATTTATAAAAACGCATAACATATTATACCCATGTTTATTATGCATTATGACTGACTTATGATCCTCTCATCTATATTGCAAATGCAAATAATAACCATGGCTATGATGTGTTATGCCTTTTGATAAATATTTATACCCATGTTTATAATGCTACATGAATGCATTATTATTTGTCGTAAATGTGTTTTAAATTACTAAAAACATGTAAAGTGTTATGAAAAGACCTAACTGCATGATTTCAGGCTCCATTCCAATCAAGTATAGCCTTTAATCCAATAGTAACACTAGCACCCAAAATAGGCTATTTTATCCATTGTTGTTGTTATCATCATTGTTATTTTTTCTGGGCTGTTTTCTGTTGTTATTTATCCCTTGTCTGTATTTTGCACAGTGACTGTGAATGACCTGAAAGGCCCTCATAAATAAAATGCATTATTATTATTATTATTACTATTATTATAAAAAGCAACAATAATAACAACAACAATAATAATTAGTGTTACCAAGATGTTGCATCTTCTGTTCTTTGTGATCCAACTGTTTGTCACAAAGCTGCTTTTCATCTCAGTTGTTCTGAAAGTTTATACTCCACCCACTTGCTGACACTCAGCTAATGACCACTACACCTATGTGCTCTTCTGCAAGTCAATTTTTATGACACTTACAAGTGCAATAAAAAGGCCTTGCATAGCTTGCTATGATGACACTCACACCCTTTCATTTGATGTAATTAAACACATTCTTAATGGTGCAAACACTCAAGCAGGATTACAGACATGGAGATTTTGAAGTGACTTGAGCCCAACACTTTCACAGATTAAAAAAAAAGCTATGAATATTATCTTTGTGGCAGTTTTATGAATACAGTCACGCAAAAATAGACAAGCTTGTTTTAGAATGTTTGGCTACTGGGCATCAGATCAGTAGTACCTTGGCCCTAGTCCGGATTTATATGACAGGGATTAGTATTATTTGGGTCAGGACTAGTACCTTTGCTAGCAGGGCTGTGTAAGATGACGTTCACTGCATGGCAGCATGCATGTATGGCATCCATTCCCTAGTCAAAATTACAGATACTGCTGACTATACCCAGCAACAGCTCGATTAGCTATGAATGGCTATCCGACATCATCAATCAACAAACATAGAAGGTAGGGCAGATTCTTTAACTTTGTAGCGAGTATGCGAGGTACCCCAGGGAACTAGTGCCAATCTCCATGTGGCTATGAATATTAAATCCCAGGTTTTAAAACAAAACAATAAGGACACTGTGACTCATCTCATATGTGTACAGAGCATCTTCATTGGCTTTGGTGTTCGTAAATCAGCTTTTTTGTCTATGTAGACTATATGCAAATGGGTTGGCAGGGGGTCCAAACCCACTCATTATTATGATAATGATATAAATATTTAAGTCGTTCCTTTGCCAGGAGGCTTTTATTCTGACATTGGTCAAACATTGGCCAAAACTAAAGACAGGCCCTGCTGTTAATCACATAATGGATACATCAGTTATATGAACAGTAGCACTGACATCAACAATAACATCCCAAAGGAACAGCTTCACCTCACATGCTCCTCCTTAGAAAGAGCATGTGAGCGGAGCAGAGCGATGAGAATTTCTGCTCATTGCTCACAGAGCGGTACGCTCCCCCGCTCCACTGAAAACAGTCCCTCTGGTCAGTTTTCACCACATTCCAATGAAATCGCTCGTGCCAAAAAAGAAAACAATCTGCATTGTATTTTAATTTTAGCTTAAACTGTAGCCTGTCTAACGGAGCAGCCAAATCCACATTCAAATAGAAATGATTTATTTCAAGATGTGAGCGAGTGACACTGAAGTTTTTTCAAATATGCTGCTCCGCACTCGCTCCCGCTCTGGCTGAAATGTTCCTGCTCCGCGCTCGCTCCCGCTCTGGCTGAAATGTTCCTGCTCCGCGCTTGTTCCCGCTCTGGCTGAAATGTTCCTGCTCTGCGCTCACTCCCACTCTGACTAAAATGTTCCTGCTCCGCACTCGCTCCCGCTCTGGCTGAAATGTTCCTGCTCTGCACTCGATCCACTCACATACTCAACTAGAAACCCACCCCTTACCCTTCCTGCTAAGACAGACATCACCCATTTCTGGGAAACAACCTGTTCCATTCCCACCCCATTTGCCTAGACTGATGTTGGAGAGTAACTATGAGCACTTGCCTGGGGATTTCTGGATGCTGGAGGTCTTACTCCTTCTTTATGCCCTGGGTCTGCCCTGGCTCCTCTGCCCAGTGGAACATTAGTTACCCAGAATATCTAATATCACAAAGATAGTATAATTTCAACATTCTTACTTTGTGATGGACTGGCATCCTGTCCAGGGTGTACCCCAGCCTGCTCATTTCAAACTGCCTTATATAGTTACTCCCAAGCAGTCGCCTTTAACAATCACAACCCATCAACCTCATTATTTGCAGCCTTTTTCACGTATTATATTTTTTTGCATGCATTTATTTCTTCTGTTGCTGTTCATATTCATTGCTTTTTGCATTACTTTGGCACTCATTTTTAATATTGAAAAAAATGGACTTCCTAGTAAATATGTCTCACATAAACCTCAATATTTTGAGATAATCATCCTTTTTATGCCTTATTTTAACATTTCACGCTCACTTTTATGACAAACCCTGTCATGCTTCTTATTACTGAAATTGTACTGCAATATTTCATTCCCCTTGCTATATCCCACAACCATTCTTGGCTGAACTTTACTTTTTTTAGTATTAGTCAACAACATTTTTGATTACAAAGCTTAAGTTCTGTCTCTCTCAAATGTAACATGACCAGTGATTAAGAAGTCTAAGTAGTCAGGCCATAATGTTGACGTGTTTCCTTTCACCCCACGATCTGCTTACCCAAGTGTCACTGTAACCTCAGTTCAGCTGTTACATTGAAGAGCTTGATAATAAGGAAAAATATATTGTAACCAGTAATAATAATTACTGAGGCTTTTTACCATCTATTATATCATTGAAATGCAATTCATCATCATTATTCATGCATAGGAAACAGAATCAATTGACAAGCTAGTCAAACATTATCAGTCTTAATGGGTAATTATGGTTTATTAGACACTATCATTGTCAGCAGTTTGTGTGGGCTCCATTACGGTGCATCCATCCATCCATCTTCATACCCAATCCAGCACAGGGTAGTGATGAGCTAGCAGCCTATCCAAGGCAGAAAGATTGCAAAGCAGAGGATATCTTGGGTGCCAGTTATGGTCACTCTATTTTTTAAAAAGAAAGCTATTGTCTTCCTCAAAATATTTACTGAGTCACGTACAATGTGATTTAAAACATAATACAGATGAATATACCTGCACGGTTAAATAAATAGTTACTGTGCTCTGTCTCATAAAACACATTTATCGGAGAATATCATATTTAAAAATGTGACATATGAGAGGATGTCTTAAACATATATCACAAAGTGCTTTGAAACTGTACACTCATTTACTGTGAAAGATCAATCCACTTTTAAAAAGAAAGCAAATTATTTTTATTTTATTGACTATGAATGGTTTGTTTTCTCCATCATTTAAACTAGAAATGAGCATTATAAAAGTCGAGAAATATTTTTCGATATACATACACATTTACCAATTACACAGCAATGTCACTGTATATACTCAGTCTACTTTGATGGCATGAGTGACATATTGCCCCACTGTTATGATAATCTGGGAAATAACAAAGGATTTTAAGCATGTACATTCCCATATCTCTGTCCTTATATTTCATTAATGTACAATGTGTGAGTGTGGGGGGTGGGGGGGGGGGGTATGTCAACATTGCAGCAGGGCAGGATGCTGACCCCTCATTAGTTTATCTTTCCTTATGTAAATGAGCTGCATTCTAATAAGCACAATAAAAGAGACCAATTAATCTGTTAATGCAGCGATTTTTATTCATTAGGAAGGCTTCTGTCAGGAATCCAAAGAAGTGCAATATCTCACTCTCCCAATTAAAGCCTAATTCAACACCCACACTGATAGAACAAGTAAGGTATATTTACCATTTTGTTCAGTAAAGCTGTATACTTTTTGCCGTAAATGAAAAACAAGCTGCTTACACAATGGACCTTCATCAATTAAAATATCATTTAATATAAATAGCCCCACTTTAACACCTTTACATTTAGACGTGTCTATATAAATATTTCTGTTTATCTTCTATAGGTACTATGTCTATAGAGAGCTATGCTAATGAGTGAGTAGGAGGAGAATAGAGTTCATGGCCCTTGATTTCCATAAAGCAGCATGCATTCTGCTCTGTCTGCACTATGAATACCAATTAGCATTTAAATCGTGCATAAACGTGACTGGTTATCCTTAGCTGAGTTTGTTTGTCATCTCTGGAAAATTCGGCACTTATTTCTTTTCTCCTTATTCATCAAGGGTGAACATGTCAAACTACGCAGCTTATGTTACAGTGAACATTACTGCCCTGATTAGCATTTTATGTGCTTGTTTTATAGAACTCAGCAGAACGCAGGGCTTTATGTGATTTATGTCTACCTCTGTCTTTTTTTGCCTTAGTGTTTATTCCTTTTTTAATGTTTTCCATCAAAGAGGCAACACCACTACCTTAGTTAAAGCTACAGTACATTTCATAAGCAAAAAGAATAGAATTATAGGAACAGCATATATCTACACATTAAAATGGACAAAAGACAAACTGCCGCAAGAAAAAAAAATCCCTTGCATTAAAGCAGATACTTTGGTGAGTAAGGAAATGCAAGCAAAATTTACCTTTGATGACATTTCAGTAAAGTAAAGGCCTACCACCTTTCTCACGTACTGTATATTCTCTCATTTTTGCTGAAATGTACTTTGCTTGCAATACGAACTCGTCTTTTCTAAAGCTGACGTTTCCCAGATGTCATATGCAAGTACATGCAAAGCAGGTGATTTTGGAAAGTATGCTATTGCTCTATTTCTCTGTGAAGATAAAAATACGGTTTTGGCTGGAGGCATATGAACTGCTCGCACCTAGCAAGACTTGAGAACATGTGACTTTGTCAGTCCACAATCATATTAAGTAGAAATCCAGAACTGTGACACAGCTTCTGTCAGCCATGTTCTGATTTACTTTATCGGAGGAGACGTGCACCTTGTATGCATGCACTTTGTCTTGCTTTGCCAGCGCTTGGGATAAATGATCTAAAAACAGATTGTGTGCATGTTTCAGCCTTAACAGGCTTATCTGCATCAGTTCTGCTTTACAGCCTGACGGTAAAAATGACAGTGGATTGACATCTCACTGTGTTACTCATTTTTTCAGTGATATGCTCCTGTTTGAGTTCAAGCAGAGTTCATTTCTCTTCCTACATTTACCTATAAAACGGAGATCAGACATGCATTATGAAATGCCAATTAATTACAGAGAGATGTTAGCAGTATTCGATATCATTTATATCTCGTAACAGCAGTTGACTGCTGAAAGTTCTCTTAATACAACTCTTTGCAAATTTGTAAATATAACTGTTTTTTTAACCTCCTGCACATCTGTATTTTAATCAGCAGTGGAAGTATCTGTAGACAGACAGCCAAATGTTTCAGGGGATCTGTGTACATTTTTATTGAATTCTGTTTTTCACCTCTTAAAGACCTGTGCTGTTCAGTTTGTGTTTTTAAGACTCGGTTACTATTGTGTGAACTCTATTGTGTAATTATCCCTTCATTCATCCCTTCAAAAAAATCTGACCTGTTTGAGTTCTCACACCTTTCTGATTATTATATAGTATCATTGCCAAGGTGAGTCCACCTGTTAACCTCCTGAATGGTGTCATGTACAGATTTTGTCAGATAAATTGGATGAGCGAAAAGTATAAGAATCATAAATGTGGTAGTTTGACCCTGTAGCTTTTTGGTCATGGTGCAGGTCACTACTGCACCCAGCACAGATTTCCTGAACTGTTATAGCCCTGCTGGGTTTCGTGACTCAGCCGGTTACATTCCTGTGCCTGTGAATGGAAGTTTGCCAGTTCAAATCCCATAACAGGCAGAGTGTTTCCTCTGATGGGCCCATGACCAAGGTCATTAGCTCCAGGGACTGGCTGACCCTGCCTTGACAAATGTGCATTGCTCTGGTTAAAAGTGTCTGTTAAATAAATTAAGGCAATACTACTTGCACGTGGGTGTCAGTAGCCGACAACGCTATTTGCACTTGGGGTGGATAGCCAATGTGACTTTTTCCACCCAAGTGTATAATGCAGGCAGATGCTATTTGCACCCAGGTGTCAGTAGCTATTAATTAAAAATAATAGCAGAGTAATTGCTGAATTTTAGTGTTAAATAGATTTATTGGGCTGTCCGCAGCCAGTCCCCCTCCGACACTCCGAGATAAATGAGTTGTTCAGAGCAATATGTACAAAAATGTCAATTTGTCCAGTGTTACAAAACTTCAGCTTAAATTAGACACACAAACAGTTTGTCAAGAGAAAGAGTGAAGCAGATTCCACTAAAAATCCCTTGACTAATGCTATTGAATCCACACAGTTTTTTTGTTGCACTCCCCTGAAAATCTAAAATTCCTCCCCATTTGCTAGACATAAAATGGGAATTCTACCCCATTGTGGAAAATAAATTTCAAGCCCTGTAGCTAGTGCCAATGCTAATTAGCAAGATTATTATGTGCTTTCAGCTAGCTAACTAGGGGGTGGGGAGTGAGGAGGCAGGGTGTAAACAGCTGAAAAGATGTCATGTGGCTATTTTCACTCAGTTGCAAACAGACACTCTGATAAATGAAATGCTAAACTCCCCTCTGGACTGAGGCAGCTGCCTCCAAAATCCATTTAGATTGAATATGGAGCAGTCTGTGACTTAGTAGTGTTGTTGCTCACTGAGTGTACGGCTCGGCACTCAGTCTCCCTCTGAGTCTTGGTGGTAGGTCGGGTTTTAATCTATTACTGTCTTGTTTCTGGGTTTTTGTCTGGTATTGTTACTTCCTGTCTTTGGCTTTGCAGTTCAGTGTCCCTTGTCTTGTTTTCAGGTTTTCAGGATTTGGGATGTTGCAGCTGCCGTCTTGAGTTTCCTGAGGCGGGTTTTGATTCTGTTCTCTTGCTTTTGAACTTTAGCCCCATTTCCTAGTTTCCCTGTGTGATTTTGGTTTGCAAAGACATGCAGTTAGACTAACTAACTGGACTGACTATTGTTTGTAGTTAGTGAATATGTGTGTGTGTGTGTATAATACACTGTCGGGAACAGATGTCCCCACAAAGTGATAAAAACCTGTTATTTTGACATTTTTCGGCCCCCACAAGGGGAATCTCAATTTTATAAAAATCTATGTCTGCAATCAAACATACTAAAATAGACAAAATTCTTGTATTTTGTTTGGTTACTTATGGATAAGGGTAGGGTTGGGTAGGGTTTAAGGCTGTCATTGTTGGGATTAGGGGTCTTCCCAAAGAAATGAATGGATGGTCCTCACAAAGATGTGAATACAAACGTGTGTGTGTTAGTGACAGAAAATTAACCATTTGCTGGATTTTCTGACCCCATTAGATAGAGCTCTCTGTTCAATAAATGGCACAAAGCATGCCCCAAAGCAAACCACGTGTACCATCTCATGGGCGTGTGCATGCACACACCGCAGCTGGGTAAATCAGCGAGAATGAGTCTCGCCATTGCTTCACATCCCAGCCTGATGTGCCCATCCCTTAGAGCTCATCACCTACATTGTTCTGACTTGCCGGAGGGTATTTATATTGGACACCTGCTGTGGATATGAGTACGGCCTAGTGTAAGATTTACACGCTCTCCTCCTGATCCTCAGGGGTCAGACAGAGTTTATCAGACAGCAGACTCCACAGCTGCCACACATGGCCAGCTAAGGGTCCAGGGATAGTTGACTCAGCGGGTGAGTTGTCACACACTCCTCAGTGAATTTTGGCTTCCGCTGCAACTGTCCTGTTGTCTAAATGAACCAGCACCTTTTCTGCAGTCTAATGAGTGTTGGCATCAAGTGCCCTAACCTGGCATTTCTTCATCCTGCGGTACCATTTCTACTTGCCAGACATGGTCCACTAAGCATCCCACACCAGAGTTACATGCCTGACTGTTGGGCTTCCGACCCATTTGAAGTTTGAGAATAGGTTGTGATTATTTATGCTTAAAAACCTCATTCACTTTACCAGATGACACTGTGAGACCAGACTACCAGCTACTTGGTTCAGTCTCTTGCCCCTACACCCAGGTTGTGTGACTGATTTGTATGTCAGGATTGATGCAAGCCTCCCCAAGTCATTCCTCCAACTTTACCCTGCCCAGGCCTCATTCGCCATCAGCTGACCTATTTTGCCAGACAGGCTATGCGTCAGACGTGGGGGGAGGGAGGCAGTGCACAGTTTAACTCACCAAGAGTTTGTGGTTCCGGTGGTGATTGTGCTGCAGCTGACAATGATCTGCTGCTGGTGATGGGGTGGGACCAGGCAGTTTCTGGCAACACAATCGAGTATTTTCGTGACTGGGGCTGCATGTTCTGGGTAACAGGTGATGCGCATGGCTTAATTGTGGCATCTCCATGTGTGAAATATTTTCTAATGTCCTTTTTACCACATTTATTCAGATTCTCTTTCAATAGCCTACAGTTGTATGCTGTCTCCTCTCACCTCCAAATTAATACTAGTTTTTAGCAGTCAAGGATTTTGTCAGTCTTGTTTACTGTTCAGTATTAAACTACTTTAAATATCAATATGGACTGAATTAATCTCAATTCAGCTGTTTATTTATTTTTACAATGTATACAACTTTCATGTATTTATTTATTTTTGTAAACTTGTTTTCCCATCTGACAGGCCAGATGCAGTCGGGGGCTTGAGGTCCGGTTGTGGTGGGCTAAGCGCATCCATGCCCCCCCTCCTTGACACTAGGCCTGCTATCGCACCTATTGAAATTAATAAATGATGTTTAAAACCATTTTTACAGCATATTTAGAACTGGAACATTGTAATTGATAGTAATGAGACCAGTGGACAGCACACCTCATGAATCAGGCACCCATCGGGACTGGAGACGGCTGAATGGCCATTTGCACAAGATACCAACTAAAATCACAAACCTGGAAAGGAAATACCAGCACACAGAACCACAAAGCAGCCAAGGCAGTGCAGAGATACCAGCAACTAAAATCACAAACCTGGAAAGGAAATACCAGCACACAGAACCACAAAGCAGCCAAGGCAGTGCAGAGATACCA
>JAAGVU020000301.1:0-14704 GCA_011763525.2 Mormyrus iriodes | reverse complement strand
AGCTCTAAAAATATATTTAGTTTCTAGCTATATATATTTGAAAAGTAGACCGTTCAAGGTTTCTGCGGGGTTTTTTTTATGTTCCTATGAGAAAAACTCGCAGTTTTCTAAACGGATAGATGTGATTTCTGTTTGGTCCCGCGGGCGGGATCGCCGACTCCAGAGGGTTAAAAACGGAGGACTTTGCTGGACTGGTTAAGGTGGCTGTTCGACCGCGACTCCCCCGTTTTCGGGGTCACGTTCATCCTCGGCAATGACATCGCGGGAGGGAAAGTGGTTCCCTTGCCTGAAGTTGCGGCCGAACCGGACCCAGATTGTGATGATTTGGATAAGTATTACCCCACTGTGTTCGCCACCTGTGTCTTTACCCGAGCTCAGGCTTGTAAATTTGCTGACATTACCTTGTCGATGGTTGCCAATCCTCCCTCAACCGACAACGTGAAACCTGTGGAGGAAGAGGCTCCCTCGCTAGCAGAAGAGGCTAGCGTCTGCATTTGGGAAGTGTTGGTTTTGGCTCAGGAGTCCGACATGTCCCTGAGAGAATGTTTTGACTTGGCTGTGAGGAAAACTGACCTGGCAGCCCACCCTGTGGCCTATTTCTTGGAGGACAGGGTGCTTATGAGGAAGTGGAGCCCTCCTCGTTCCCCTAAGGAATGGGCGGTTGTTTCAGGTGGTAGTTCCGAACTCATACAGAAAGCATGTGCTGTCCTTAGCTCACGATCACCCCTACTCTGGCCACTTAGGTTTCCAAAAAAACTCGCTCGCATCACAAAGCTTTTCTATTGACCCGGTATAAACTCGGACATAAAAAGGTACTGCCATTCTTGTCATGTTTGTCAGCTGGTTGGGAAGCCCCACCAGACCATTCTACCCGCTCCCCTGCACCCCATTCCAGTGATTGGGGAACCATTTGAACATGTATTAATTGACTGCGTGGGTCCCTTGCCCAAAACTTGTTCGGGGAAAAGTTTTTTATTTACCATGATGTGCACGGCCACTAGATATCCTGAAGCTATTCCTATGCGTTATCTGAAAATTAAAGGTGTGGTTAAAGCCCTAATCAATTCTGTACTACCTTCGGTCTCCCCAGCTATCTTCAATCAGACCAGGGTTCCAATTTCATGTGTCAGTTATTTTTCAGGTGGTGCGGGAATTGGACATACAGCATCGGTTTTTGAGTGCTTATCACCCGGAGTCCCAGGGAGCCCTAGAACGGTTCCATCAGTCTTTTAAAACTATGCTACGTACCTACTGTCTAGAGGCAGGGAAAGATTGGGACGAGGGTGTGCCCTTGCTTCCGTTTGCCATTCGGGATAACATTCAGGAATCCACCGGTTTCAGTCCAGCAGAATTGGTTTTCGGACATGCTGTACGCGGCCTTTTGAAAAAATTAAAAAAGCAGTGGCTGTCCCCAACACCTCCTCCTCAAATTCAAACCGTGTCACATTTTGTTAGATCTCTTTGCGAACACCTGGATGCAGCCAGAGAAATGGCAAGGTGCTCCTTAGCAGCATCCCAGGTGGACATGAAGGTTCGCTTTGACAAAAAAGCAAAGGAGCGAACTTTCCGGGAGGGTGATCGCATTTTGGTCCTCTTGCCCCTGCCTGGCTCGTCCCTTCAGGCCCGTTTTTCCAGACCCTACACAATCCAGGAGAAAATAAGCCCCACAGATTATGTAATTGAAACCCCTAACCGAAAACGGAAAACCTGCATCTGTCACGTGAATATGATTAAGCCATATGTTGATCGTGCTAGTTCTGTTCCGCCCTCTGATCCTCTTCCGATCCCCGCTGTTATGGTTGGTACCCTGATCCATGATTACTCACCTGAACTCGATGATTTGTACCTCGGAAAGAATTATTTGCCGTGTGCTCGTTTACCAAACTCGGAGGCTCTCCAGGACCTACTGCGTCGCCTCGCTCACCTCCCTCTCGCTGCTCAGTCCAACCTTGAGTCTTTAATCAATGAGTACCCGTCCTTGTTTACAGATACACCCTCTCGAACCCCTCTTATACAACATGACATAGATGTCGGAAATCATCCCCCATCAAACAGCACCCCTACCGAGTAAGTCGGCACAAACGGTCTTTGCAGGAAAAAGAAACTAACTGTTTGGTAGACACCGGTCTCGCTGTTTACCAGTAATAGCCCTTGGAGTTCCCCGTGTTTGCTCGTACCGAAACCAGATGGTACCTTTGGGTTTTGTACAGATTATAGGAAGATGAACGCGGTAACTAAACCCGATGCTTTTCTTCTTCCCAGGATGGAAGACTGTGTAGACCGTATCGGGTCTGCTCATTTTGTAAGCAAGCTTGATCTCCTGAAAGGTTACTGGCAAGTGCCCCTTACCTCTCGTGTCTTGGAAATCTCGGCTTTTGCCACGCCTGATACTTTTCTTCAGTACACTGTTATGCCCTTCGGTTTGTGTAATGCCCCAGCCACCTTTCAGCGGCTAATGCATTTTAGTTGTCCCTAAAACATGTGTTTTCTTGACTGCGAAAAGCTTCACTAGTACTTAACTTGGAAAAATGTGAATTTGGTCACGGTACTGTTGCCTATTTGGGAAAACTAGTTAGGCACGGGAAAGTTAAGCCTCTGGACACCAAGGTCCAAGCTATCGTCTCTTTTCTGATTACAAAAACCTGACATGATCTTTGACACTTCCTAGGCATGGCTGGTTACTATCGATGTTTCTGCCATAACTTCTCAGATGCTGTATTGTCCCTTACCCGCTTGCTCTGCAAGGATGTCGTTTTCGTTTGGTCTCCCGATTGCCAGTCTGCCTTCGATTCAGTAAAAGCCTTGCTGACTAGTTCCCCTGTGTTAGCTACCCCAGATTTTTGTAAACCTTTTAAATTAGAAGTAGATGGTAGATGCCAGCGGTACCGGGGCTGGCACTGTCCTCCTACAAACAGGTGATGATGATCTCGACCATCCGGTGTGTTACTACTCAAAGAAGTTTGTCAAACATCAGTTAGCTTAGAGTACCATTGAGAAAGAAGCCCTAGTCCTCTTGCTTGCCTTACAGCATTTTGAAGTATATGTAGGAGACAGTCACCCTGTACTTGTGTACACCGACTATAACCCTCTGGTGTTCCTGAACCGTATGTGTAACACCAATCAGCATCTGATGCATTAGGCGCTTATTGTAGAAGCATTTAACCTCGAGATTGTACATAAAAAAGGAACTTGTAATCTCCTGGCTGATGCCCTCTCACGGACCTAGGTTATACAACTCTGTTTGCCATGTTTTTTTTATTTTGCTTTTTACTGTGCTGTGCTGTTTGTGAACATCTGGGGAGTTCACACTTGTGTGGGGGGGTGTTACGTGGCATAAGATTTTCAGCGGCTGCGTCCACATTCGACTCCGCCTCCACTTCGGGTCAGACTCCACCTTTGACTACAAACTTGTCCACTCAGCCTCCGCTTCGCCAGACTCTGCTTCGATGACAGAGTCATCCACTCCGCCTCTGTTTTGCCATATTCTACCCCACTACCGGATCGTCCGCCCAGCCTCCACTTTGCCAGCCACTTGTCCACGCCCTTCGTTCCGTCCCAGTTCCAGTCCACGCCTCCATTTGAATTTCGCTTCATTTGAGATATCCGGTCCTCAGCACATAAAAGACGACAACCCGACAGTTTTAGCAGCTCTGCTCATTATTGACATTGTGGCGCTTTCCTTGATCTTTCTCTTGTATGACTGTGTATGACTTTGGATTGTTTTGGTTTCTCGATTCTCGCCTTGTCCTTTCTCTGTACTTTTGCTGTCTTTGGTTTGACTACTCGGTTTTCTCGATCTCTTCACCCGGTGTTTGGTTTACATCTCTGCTCGCCCCTTTGGATACTGCTGCTTTAGTCTGTGTATATGCTCTGTGTGCATGAATTGTGGTGCGTAGGGAGTGACTGCCATTTCTGTTTGGTGTGTTTGTTTTGGTTTTTGTTTATTCGGATAGGGAGTCAGGGGAAGTGTTTGTCTTTTGTTTACCCCTTTTGTTTTGTTGCGTTGAGGTTAAATCAGTTCTGGTTGTGGTCAGTAGTTGGGGTTTTGTTTGTTATTTTGGTCGCTCCCGAAGTCTTTTGCACCAGGTTGTTCGTTCTGTGCTTCTGTGTCTGTGTGCTTATAAGAAAATATATAAAACTACAAAAAAACTTATCCCTCGTCCACTGGTGCTTCCTTAGTCTGTCCTTTCCATCCCATTCCCTTTTCCCTTACCTTTCTGTTGGGCTCCAGCCCTAGACTGGAGCTCGTAACACATGAATGATCAGAACATGCACTGACACATTAGTGGACAAGCATAGTAGATGAAAATGGCATGTACAGCAGGACCAGCAGCCACAGTTACGGTGTTTTATAAGTCAAGTTGTGGGTAAGCTAAACTGAAATAATAGGTCTTCAGTCAAGATTTAAAGACTGAGAGTGATTCCGCATCCCGAACATAGATTGGTAACCCATTCCACAATATAGGGACCCTGTCGCAGAATGCTTTACTGCTAACTGTCACTTTATTTATATGTGGAGCGACAAGGAAACCTGCATTCTGTGATCTGAGTGGCTTATGAACTTCAAGTAATTCTGTCAAGTAGGCAGGTGCTAGACCCTGAAGCATACCTTGGATACTGCATCCACATGCGATTTGAATGAGAGGATTGCATCTAAGATGACACCTAGATTACGGGCCGAGTTGCTGAGGGGAAAGTTCAGCCCTCTGGAGTGGAGTGCAGACATTATAGCATTCCCATCTATGGACTTGCCACCAACAACAGAACATCAGTTTTCTGAGTGTTTAATAATAATAATGACTTCATTGAAGCACTTAGTTAGAGTGTGGAGTCGTTAGGCGTAACTGAAATGTATATTTGGGTGTCGTTGGCATAGGAATGATAATTGACATTATGTTTTCTCATTGTATTACCTAACGGCAGCACATAGAGAGAAAACAATAAAGGACCAAGTACTGATCCCTGTGGCACTCCATATTTGACTGATGACATAGACGACAGACTGTAACTTTTTGACACATGAATATATTGATAACCATTAGTCAAATATGATTTAAACCACTTCAACAGCATTCCACACAAATGACACAGACAATAACAGTGGGTCCCCTGGACTGGAGTTGAGAACTACTGTTTTATTATTGGCTGATTGAGTCCAACAATGAGTTTGTTCTCCACACTGGCCTGTGTAAGGTGGCAGACTGGAGGCTGCACCCAGAATGTTACAGTTTGTAAGTCACATCTATGATGTCACCCATCCATGGGACCGAAGCAGGACTCCAGGCTCAAATGATGTGCCCCCAGTTGGATCCTCTCCCTGTCCCTAAATAAAGTTTCGACATGACAGAGACACAGATGGGAGGTTCCCAGTAGCTAATACATGTATCAATTGCGTCTAACTCCCCATCTACAGTGGTTTTAAGAGTAACATGAACTTCGCTATTCGAAACACCCAAAGTTTTGGCATGTAGTAGCTGGACTGAACTTAAATGTTGATTGTTGGCTACTTGATATGGACTTTCACCAAACGCACAGTATCAAAGCATACTATTGCCATTACTCTTATTTGGCCTCATGTAATATAGCCATTATGTTTTTTTTCACGCCTCAAAGAAGCACAAGGTTAATAGTCGTACAGTGTTAGTGTGACTGTGATAAATCGCAAAACTTTTATTGTGACTACAAATTGGGAGTTCATTTGATACAGAAAATGTAAAAAATATTGCTTCTCAAAATATTGCTTCTCCCAATAGTTCCACAAGTCATTTTTGTGCTTATGGTCAACCATAATCCTTTCCATCCTGCTCTAAGCCAGTGAGGCACCAGCGGTAAAGGCCCAGCTCAAGTTGAAGGTTGTATTTTATAATACACTTGTTATTTAGATTATCAGCAATGTTACTGTATTAATGTTCATGTAACTTAAAATGAAATGCATTCTGAGAAATTAAATGGGCGGATGTATTGTTTACATGTGTACATTTGCATTTGTAGTTTATTTTGCTTGACTATAGCTCTTTTCATCTTTTTTGGCAATGTAGTTTTCTATTCTAAGGTAGATGCAAGGGCACATTTCTTCTGTTCCT
Source organism: Mormyrus iriodes (assembly GCA_011763525.2). Classification (NCBI taxonomy): domain Eukaryota; kingdom Metazoa; phylum Chordata; class Actinopteri; order Osteoglossiformes; family Mormyridae; genus Mormyrus; species Mormyrus iriodes. The sequence continues at coordinate 8,621 of JAAGVU020000301.1, read as the reverse complement.
ACATAAATGTCATATCCAAATTGACCACTTTGATTTAGCTATTTTTAATCCTGAAGCAATGTTATTGAACTGTGTTATTGAATCGGACTAAGTTCACAAGGTGAAATAAATGAGTGAAAAGCAATAGTCTCTAGTCCAAATTAATGCCAATAGGTCGGTGATTGCTATTGACCCATAGCTCATTTATCTCTATCAAAGTACATATCAACAGAGATAAAATAGTTTATACATTGAAAAGTACCTAGTCTGGAGTAGGTATTCGCATCTTGCAGTTTAGGGACTAGGAGTGGGAGTGGGGGTAATATTGGTGAAAAATTGATGTTTATACTTAATTTCTTCTGACTCAGGGAAAAAGCATAGTATTTGTTCGAGTGCCGTTTACAAAAGCAGCACTTAAAAAGCGTATGTAAAACTAGACTTCACCGTGTTCAGGTCACGAGCCACCTGGTATTTTTTTTAGTAAATAATTGACCCTCAAACTTTATGGTTAAAACTATTTTGCCATAAATTTGTTAATTGTTGCAGATGAAAAATGCATGGCATACCCTGGGAACAGCATCCACATTGAATCATATAAGAAATAGAAATATATACAAATTTACATAACAATGTCCTGGTGTCGGAATCCATTCAATTGAAATGGAGTCACACTTCTGACCATTCGCTTCAGGTATTTTAAGGTAGCTACTTTCTGCTGACATGAGAACAAGTGTAATGTTAACTAGCGATGGCACCTGAGGAGTAGTGATGCTTCTGTGTCCTGAGCTCAGGAGGGGAAATATTTCAATTGATAGCTCTGGCATTTAAGTGGCAATGAAATGAGGCGCCGAAATCTGTGTTGCAATATGGCTCGGTACAATCCTATGTGTAACCATTGTGTAATGCACCTAGGAAACCGGAAAAAATGCATATTAGCCTAAAAGATCGATCATAAATTTTACAAATCTGTATCAAATCAGGCAATTAAGAAAAAGATGCATAAAAAATATATTTTTGCACAGCATTAATTTTAACCCATTTCTCTTTAATTCCTCAAACTAAAATGCAAATTGCTGTTCACAGACGCTCTTCATCCAATCTGACTGAGCTTGAGCTATTTTGCAAAGAAAAATGGGCAAAAATTTCAGACTCTAAATGTGCAAAGCTGGTAGGGACATAACCCATATAACTTGCAGCTGTGATTGCAGCGAAAGGTGGTTCTACTAATGATTGACTCGGGGGGAGCTGAATAGAAATGCATGCCATACTTTTCAGATTTTTATTTGTAAAAAAATTTGAAAACCATGTATCATTTTATTTCCACTTTACAATTATGCACTACTTTGTCTTAGTCTATCTCATAAAATCCCAATAAAATACATCTAAGTTTGTGGTTGTAACGTGACGAAATGTGGAAAAGTTCAAGGGGTATGAATACTTTTTCAAGGCACTGTACTGTATGTATGTGCAAATGAAGTATTCAAGTACATGCATGACAGTATGTGTGTATGTGCAAGTGCTTAGTATATATATGTATGTGCAAGTCAAGTTTGCAATTTTGGCCTAAACGGCTTCTCATACTTACACTGACATTTTGACAATATATTGCCAAACATATTGGGACAACCCTCCAGATCATTGAATTCAGGTGTTCCAATCACTTCCATGGCCACAAGTGTATAAAATCAAGCACCTAGGCATGCAGACTGCTTCTACAAACATTTGTGAAAGAATGGATTGGTCTCAGGAGCTCAGTGAATTCAAGTGTGGTACCGTGATAGGACTCCACCTGTGTAATAAGTCCAATTGAGAAATTTCCTCGATACTAAATATTCCACGGTCAACTGTTAGTAGTATTTTAACAAAGTGGAAGCAATTGGGAACAACAGCAACTCGGCTACGAAGTAGTAAGCCACGTAAAATCACAGAGCAAGGACAGAGCATGCTGAGGTGCACAGTGTGCAGAAGTCGCCAAATTTATGCAGAGTAAATAGTTACAGACTTCCAGACTTCGTGTGGCTTTCAGATTTAGCTCAAGAACAGTGCATTGAGAGCTTCATGAAATGGGTTTTGATAGCTGAGCAGCTGAATCCAAGCTTTACATCACTAAGCGCAATGCAAAGCGTTGGATGCAGTGGTGTAAAGTACACCACCACAGGACTCTAGTGCAGTGGAGATGTGTTCTCTGGAGTGATGAATCACCCTTCTGTCTGGCAATCCAATGGATGAGTCTGGGTTTGGTGGTTAGGAGAACAGCATTTGCCTGACTGCATTGTTCTAAGTGTAAAGTTCGGTGGAGGGGGGATTATGGAGTGGGGTTGTTTTTCAGGGGTTGGGGTTGGCTCCTTTAGTTCCAGTGAAAGGAACTCTTAATGCCTCAGCATATGAAGCCATTTTGGACAATTTCATGCTCCCAACTTTGTGGGAAGTTTGGGGATAGCCCTTTCCTTTTCCAACATGACTGTACACCAGTGCACAAAGCAAGGTCTATAAAGACATGAATGAGTGAGTTTGGTGTGGAGGAAACTGACTGGCCTGTACAGAGCCCTGACTTCAACCCGAATAGGATAACCTTTATGTCAGCTGCTCAAACCCAGGTGTGAGGACTCCTCAGCCAATCATTCCTGTAATTAGTAATCTAATTAGGCAATTGCAGCAAAAACCTGCATACTCACCGGCCCACCCCTGTACTATATGCATGAACTGTTTTGAGAAATACTCTTATAGTCATGAGAATGTTAAGCATGTTTCATGAAAAGTGCCAAAGCAATAATGGAAAAACTGTCGATTTAAATACATAATGAGGATTAACAAGAGACAGGTGTGAGTGGAACATGGAACACAAGCAGAGGTGAGGGCAACAGATTAAAGGTCAAACACCATGGGAGACCAGAAAGCAAGGGTAACTGAACATTACGATAAGAGAACAACAAGGGACTATAAATACAAATACATAAGTTAAGGAAATACAAAGAAACACAAACTGTCAAAATTACAGGCCAGCCTCAGCCTGTTAAGCCATTCTGGGCTCTGGGAACAGGAGAACACATTAGGAGCTAACCAATGGATACTAGGGGAACACATTACAGGATGGACAGCTGCCAAACAGGGAAATGACAAGGGCAAGATGGATCCTGACAAAGTCTTGCAATGTTAAGACTGGTGTCTTTGAAATGAATAAATGTTTGCTAAATATGAATTTCCATTCTGTGACAATGGAAAAAGTAGGATATAACTATCATTCAAAATTTCTGAGTTCAACAGCATACTTACACTAACATTTTGACTATCTAAGCATTTTGACTCATGATTAAACTGATACTAAAGGTACTTTTCATTTTAGTGGTATTGACTAATTCATGGATAGAATTATTTGCTTTTGAGATGTGAGTTGTTTTGGGTGAGTTACAGTCTTAACCATGCAGAATAACCAAATTGTCATGCTATATGTATGAACTGTTTTGAGAAATGATTTTTCTTTTGGTGAAAAAAGTTTATCTACTATCAGTCTAATCTGGGCTGTAAATAGTCTGATTTTGTCAAAAAGTCTAAATTCACATGTTCTTCTAGTGGGCAGCATGAAGCGGTCCATTTCCATTAATGTGCTCTGTGCTCCATAGGGAAACACTAATAGGAAAGCATTACATCTGAAACTGAGGACTGAACCCCGAGTTAAAAAGACAAAATGTAGCATGTTATAAATCGGGGCGAAGAGCATGAATGCTGTGGACATAAAATACAAATTAATATTAGATAATCTCATGCATGAATTATATCATATAGCATGATGAAGACAAATGTTTCTTTAACTCTTTAGCTAAAAAAACACACCAGTTACACAGATGATCATGTACATTTTTCATTTTAATTACCCATTGATTGCACTATTGTAAATTTTATTCCAGTGCTTCTCGCAGCCGCATTCTGTCTGTGCCCAAAGGAGCATGAATGCCCTCCTCAGCTTCCTGATGTCTTTGTACAACAAAGCACAGAAATTCCAGTTGGTAGCGCAGTGTCAGAAAACTACAACAATAACAGCAGCAGTAGAAAATGGCATCCATAAATGTTCTGATGTGCTGATACTTAGAATCTTTTGAGACAGACAACTAGTCCACCTACCCCAATATTCACAAAAGCTGCCTGCATGTGGAGGTGGAGGGCTCCTGTGGGTGAGAGACAGGTATTAGTGATGATGTAAGCATCCAGCAGTTCAGTGATGGCGCTTGTATATACAGGCAGTCCCTTAACAACATGATGGAATTTGGACTGATAAGGGTTCAGTCCAGCTCTGATGTGACCTGCACCCATGGCATTTAGGCTCTAGTCAGTTGAGATCTGAGTAACACGGAAAGGCCTATAGACCAAACCCGTATCTTCAATTTGGGTGTTTGGGTTTCCTCAGTGTCTGTGTGTGAGCTGCTGAATGAGGAGCTTCACTCACTGGGCTGTCATTGATCTCAGTGAGCTGATAAATGTTGATGTGGAAGGAAATGCTGGGCCTAGGTCCAATGCTTCTATTCCATTGACTTCCGGAACCAGCTTCAGGTGAGGGTGACAAGAAATAGTGAGGGTTACACTCTCTCACAAACATGCACACACACACACCGTAGGTCAAAGTGATAAAAGTACCATACCTGGATGACTGTCATCAAACGAGGAGCCCCAGTTTTCCACAATCTGCTGATGGGACAGGGGAATGCCCTCTTCAATGCTGATCATGTTCAAGCGGGATGGGGGTCGCTCAGTAACAAAGTCATCTGGACCCAAGGGCTGAGGGGCAGGGCGCAGGCAGACGTGGGCCTCAGGGACAGCGTGAAGCAGCAGCAGTCAGGCCTGCACCACCAACACCACAGCCTGCACCTGGTCCTCCCAGTTGGAAGATTTTCTGAGCATTTCTTTGTCAATTATATAAAAAGAGCCAGATGCCCCACAACAGGATGGAGGAGAAGCAGATGGCGAACACCCACTTGGCTCTGCTTGTCCTATGCGACTGCCCCTCAGACGCACCACAAGTCGCGAGCAATTGTTGCAATACTATCAAGGCAGTAGTATCAAAGGTATGTAGAAGCAGACCAAGTCCAAGCCCAGCAGCTGGTATTGACAGGCCAGGAGGCCCTGGTGCAACACAGTCACTAGTATCCACTCAACAATGGTAAAATACTGTACTATGGCCAAACCCATTGCCAGCCCAGCTAGGGCACTAAAAGCAGGACCTACTGGTGACGCATGCCAACTGGTAAAGTCGCACACCCTGGATCACCAGGTATGCAACACATAGGACAAACGGTGCCCCCCAGAGGGCATGCCGGACAATGCAGGCATGCTCATTGTGCTCAATGACATAAGCAAAGCTGACAACACACAGCTCAATAATTGTGGCAAGCAACAGGAGTAACGGTGCCACCACTCTGCGCTTCTCAGCCTGTGTGATCAGGTGCAGGCGGCACAGCAGCACCAGGGCAAAGATCAGTGAAGCCATGGCTGCCACGTCAGCCGCCACTGCCACCACCATGCCCCATACTGTGTACAGGTCACATAGCGTGTTGAAGGGCCTCTTCAGGACGGAGTCACAGTCTCAAGGAGATGTCTCGACTGCTGAAAATCCACCAAGGACAGGATGAGGATCACTGATGGAAATTCCATCACTGATAGAGATCTGATATCTGAGTAAAAGACTATGAATGCTTAACCACTGCAAAAAAATATTGAGGTGAGCAGGCTTTGGCAATTTAGGAAAAAAATAACAAAGCAGAAGGCTATATCTGAGTTTTTCAAAAGCAAACCGACAAATGGGTGACTTTATGGCTCTCTCTAATGCTCTGGACTAATAAGTAAAACACTAATGCAATTACTTTGCCATCTGATGAGTACAAATTAAAATCTTTTTTCTTAAATCCATCTTTTGCATTATCGTAAACAAAGCTGATGTTGCTTCGTTTTTGAATGTCTGTCTGATGAACTGTTTTGCATGTAGTGGCTCAGATGATGATGACGTACATATGTAGTGTTGGCTGTAAAATCATTACATTGGGAAACTACATAATCCATTTTGACCAACAAGACTAAAGCAATTAAAAACTGTGCCAAATGATGACAATGGGTTGTCGCAATGTGTTACGTCACATTTTGTGCGTAGCAGCCATTTTACCAAGGAATGTCGTAGATGTTGTACATCAGATACCAAAAGTTCAAACTTTCATCTGAATGTTAGTTTTATAGACATTTATAGCTCAGCACCCTAAAAAGCTGTATTTTGTCCAGGCAAAAGGGGCTGAGCCATTTCTTAACATTTGAAAGATATAATCTCATCACAGTTGAAGTCTGAATACATGCACAATGAGGGACAATAACGCTCTCTTAAATTAGCAAAACTAATGAAAACTGTAATATGTTGCATCCAACTGAAGTACACAGGGGTGGACATTAGGGATGCACCAATTCCAGTTTTTCTGCCTCGATACTGATACCTGGGGTATCAGCTGATATTGATTACTGATCCGATACCAGTATTTAATTAATAAACTGTAGGCTTTTCCTCACTGTGTGGAAGAGACTGTGACAATTCTTTAGACTATATATACAGTGGAAACCGCTTATAGTGATCACATCTGTCCGGGTGAAATTGATCACTATAACTGAATGATCATTATAACCTTTTTTCTTTTTTAGTCGTGTCTCAGGCAGATCTACCATCTAACTGACATTATATATTTTTATTACATGACAATAACGTAAGAAAACGGACAGCATCGCTATTTTCTTTATTGACCCATTGACCCTTTCAAAATACAGTACAGCTGTTTCAAACGACTTTCAAATAACAGTACTGTACAAATTAAATTACTTAACTGTGTATAATTAAAATACGCTATAATACAGGAGCTTACTGTAAATAAAATATAACTTATTGTACTTTCGCTGCTGCATCTGGGTGGCTCATTTTTGGCAGTTTATCATAAGGTTTGAGTCTATATTTGACATTAAGAGTGACTCTCTTTCCCATCATGTTTTCTGTGCACGCAGCATTAGTCTCGGGTAGCTAGGCAGAAGTAGACAGGTTGCCACATGGTGAAGTATGGCTATCAAAGTAAAAAAGTTTTAATTTTTTCCCATACATTCTGATGTATAAAAAGACCGAAAATGAACACTGTCTGCGGACTATGGAGCCTCTAAGAGGTCAGTGTGGGAAAATATTTTTTTTAAATAATTTTGCGTTGCCTTGCAATACTTTTGCGTTCCCCTGTAAAGCTTTTCCAGTAATAAGTGTACTGTGTCTGTCTAAAGTACAACAGAATGATAGAATTCATGAACTAATAAGTATAAACCTATACTATACAGACATGTCCAGTGAAGTGTGCTTTAAGCATTAAACTATAGAGGACAATGCACACCATATTGTTTTTATACATGTTAATTAACTACACGGTGTCCATTCACCACCTGTGACTGTAAGCAAGACAGCTGAACTAATAAGTAAAACACTAAAGACTAAACAATACAAACGCACACATACAGAGACACCATTTCATGTTATATTACCAAATCCTAAATTATGCATTTAACATGAAAATAAATCTTGGAAATCATGATATCATCAATGAATTTATCCATATTTAACTAAACCATTTCTAATGAATTAACCCCCCCTTTTAGCTCTTACAGTATATGTGTATTTATCTGTATATGCATGGATGCCTTTATAGGCACATTTTTGCTGCTTTTGGGATATGAAACGGTTACAGTAAGTAAAATTTTACATTCAACTATAAAGTTAAACGTGTGTGAGATTTTTACTTTTTTTAACATGTATATCTCGACTGGTTATTTTCCACTTTGACATGTGAATAAAAACCTACTTAGTAAAACCTACTTGGTATTTAGTACAAAAATTCCACTGCATCAGATAAGACACATGGGCTGAGTTATCTAATAGGTCACTATCAATGATAAACTATATATATATATATTTGGAGAGGTCAAAAAATTCTTTAACTCATGTTGTTCGGCTTTGGCTTCATACAGATTAAGAAGACCATTACCACAAAGCTAAGCTAAAACGATTGATCTTAACGAATAACGAACAAGACAACGAATGATGCAGGTAAAGAACAAGTCAGGTCTGCGAGCGTTTCCAGAAATCTTTCATTATTCCAGAATTACGAACAAACGTCAAGTAGTACTTTGTTGGCTTCTTCCCAGCGTCCGCGTAAGAAAATCACAAACTGATAACAGGAACATCAATACCACATATTTCAATTGCAGGATCTTGATTTAGGGGCGGCACATTGGTACAGTGGTTAGCACTGTTGCTTCGCACCTATGGGTTCAAGTCTTCATCTGTGTTCTATGTATGTGGAGTTTGCATGTTCTCCCGTTGTCGTGGGGTTTCCTCCAAGTACTCCGGTTTCACCCCACAGTCCAAAAACATGCGGAGGCTGATTGGAGTTACCAAATTCCCCGCAGGTATGCATGTGTGTGCGCCCTGCGATGGGCTAGCGCCCCATCCTGGGTTGTTCCCTGCCTCACTAGACTCCGGACCCCCCCCCCCCCCCCCCCCCCAATCGTGATTAAAGGGGTTGTCTAAAAATGGTGGGGGATGGGGTTGGTGTTTATTTTTTGCATTGGCATAGGATGACCGTGAG
>JAAGVU020000300.1:0-14717 GCA_011763525.2 Mormyrus iriodes | reverse complement strand
TTAATTAATAGTTATTTGTGATGTGTAATATTTATTTAATTCTATCCATCCATCTGCCTACCTACACTAAAAAATGTTGGATGTAATTAATTTTATTAAAGACATTATATTTACTTATATATTTTATTTTTGTGTAAAGCGACCTTGGGATTGTGAAAGGCGCTATATAAGTTGAACTTTATTATTATTATTATTATTATTATTATTATTAAGACAAGTGGTTGCATGAAATTAATCTAAGAACAGATATAAATTTTAACTTCATAGTTCAATCTTTTGTTATACAAACTAAACTAATTTTAGTAGAGTGTAATTATTTTTTTTAAATAATTCAACAGCACCCATGTTCAATGTACTTAATTGTAATTTGTATGTTTGGTTACTATTAATCTATACATTTGAATAAAATTCAACATATACCCTCAACAAATTTTCATATTGATTACCCGTTCTGGCCCTGTTGCCATGGATGATGGGTAATATACACAGAGAGGTGTTAGGAGAGCTGTGATGCCCTTTGCTGTGCAGCTCCTGGAAGCGGCCACTCCCCCGTAGACCAGTGGTGCTGGATGTGTGTTTACAGTACTGATTTCTATTCTTTTTTAACAGAAAAAGTGATTCCTGCGTTGTTTTGTCTATCCTTGCTGTCAGCTCCTCCAGATGTTTTTTTAAAATTTTATTTTAAAGCATTAAGCAGGAACATGCAAACATTTCTCAACTTATGTGGCTGCAAATTCCGTGATTAAAATTTCTTATTAATCAGTGCTGACATTTTTAATTTATGATTGATGTAGCAGGGCGCTAAAAGCCAGAAGATTTGGAGCCCTTAGCAGAGATTTGCAGTTCCAAAGTGAGTCACTAACCCCCTCTACTGGCAGCTTGGTGTTGTTTCAGGGTGGTTTAAGGTGGACCGGAAAACTCAAATAAGATGTTGGCCAGTAAGTAGCCAGCTTCAGCCTCGTGGCTGGGGGGAGGGATGCCGTGTTTTAAAATCATGTTACTTACCGTACAAAAAATACACAGATATCGAAAAGACATCCATGTCTTTACATAAATGGTTTAACTCAACACATTCATAGAAAGATATTAAAACGAGAGTAAAGCCGTCTAACTACAAAGTAGTGGGTGGCGTCAAGATTCAAATCAACGCACAAGAGGGGAAACATGGGGGAAAAGAATTTCCTGTAAGGCCAGCATACCATGTCTGGGGGTTACCATGTTTAGCTGTGTGTGACAAAACTGCCATCCAGTGGTAGCTGAAGTACTAATGCCGACATACCATAACGTGATAATACTGGCAGTTAGGGGTAGCTCGGTACTGCTCCTTCTAACTCAGCATTTAATCTATTTGGCTTTCCATGTGATATTGACAGAGAGGCAACTGTGTTTCTGTGACGGAGAAGCATAACAGGAAGCAGAGAGCGGAGTTAAAAGATGTTCCTCCAATCCGCTGTGTTATTAACTGGAACGCACAGGTTTGTGACTTTTCCTGTTGAAGCAGGAAATGAGCAGCATTCCTGCTACTGAACATTGATCGTGATTGAGCACTTAACATAAAGATGCCATTGCCTTTCAGGACTACTTTATGCTTCAAGCTCATCTTCATGCTGCCAAGTGAGAGGGCCGGCCACCAAGGGGTGTCATACTGCCTCCCCCTCAGCTCCCCACCCCTAGCCCCTTGTGATGCCCACACGGCCTTTTAATCAGTGTGAATTACCCAGCAACCCACGTGCGGCTGCAGTCCACCTGATCCTTCAGTCCAGGCTGTCTTCCTATTGGCCATCCTCCACCCTGGTGCCGCTTCAGCCACCCCACCACCATGACGCTGCCATGTGATCCCTCTGGATGCTACATGGACCCAAACAGACCAGCGCTGCCTCTCCTGACACACTTACCAGTGGCTGCTACAAGACACATGCCAGATGTCACAGAAATGTCAGTTTTGTTCCCTAACAGAAAATAGCACCGTTTTTTAATTAATTTTTTTTTAGTTTTCTGTGTTTTGTCAAAAATTATTTCTGCAATCAGTTAGACTCTTGATGTCCAAATCCTGTCACCCTCTGTACTTTTTTCTGGCATTTATAGAGGAACAGTTAGTTTGCAAATTTAATTCTTGAAGCTTTATAGTACTTTGATGAGGCCTCCACAGCATCCCATTGGCTACCAGTTACTCGGTCCAGATGAGCCCCGCCTTCTTCCAGCCACATGAGCCGCCTCTCAGTGTAGCAGCACCCGCTTGTGTCTGCCTCTTTCCAGCATCCACAGAGTGTGTGCCTGATTCACTCCCAGTCTGGGAACGTTGCTTTAGTGAGGGGTCAGCGCCTTCCCAGCTGGCCTTCCACCACCTCCTCTCTCTTGCAGGTAACTTGGTGTCTGTTGTTGTCACATGTAACACTTTTGGGGACCCATGACCCACCATCATAAAAACCAGGGTAGGGGTGGACCCCTGACTGAATGTCAAAGCCCTGGGGAGGTGGGGCGTCATTTTGCTTGTGTATCTGAGGTCATCTCTGCAGGTTTTTTCTGAACTGCTGTCCTGTGATGTGAAGCTGGACCCACAGTCCGAGTACTATGGCTGTATCCTGACCTGGCACCACCAAGAACTGTTGCCTTGGGCACCGAGCACAGGTACACTAAGAGTCCTGTTGGCACAATAGACTTTTATCTGTCCATCACAGCATAAGACGAGTGCTTGGGATTGCCCAGAGTTCCTAATGAGGTTGTGGTTGAAACTGTGCTGGGAATGCATCCAGCCTGCCTGTATAGTAGCACTGACAGGAATTCTTCCAGCCCGCCTGTAACACAGTGCTGACAGGAATGTATTCATCCTGCCCGTAACGCAGGACTGACAGTACTGATTGTGACTTTCGGCGATGGTGAGGTTGGCCACCGTCACGACTGCTCTGACCACACTTTATTGTTTTTTGTTGTTTTTCATGCTTCTCTTTACTTTAACTTTTTCCTCCTTTTCACAATGGCTACAATCAAATACGACAAAAACGCTCTTACCCTTCTCGGTTCAGAACTCACTCAGCATTTGTTGTTTTTAACACTAGATAAATGCTGGCCAAGTGAGATCATGAAGAAGAACAATGGACGCATCCCAAAGCAGCGACCCCGAGGGAAACGAGCCGGCGTCAGGAACAGACTGAGGGCCGCACACACCACCCTCCCCTGCCCAACATCCTACCACCCAACATACAATCTCTTGAGAATTGGCTTGACAATCTCAAGGCCAGGGTCAAGTTCCAGAGGGACATTCGAGATTACAACCTCTTCTGTTTCACTGAGACATGGCTGAACTCAGCAGTACCGGACCAGCCAGCTCGGTGCTTCTGATTCACCGCATGGACAGAACGCTAGAGTCGGGAAATCAAGAGGAGGTGGTGTATGTCTCATGGTACATCGTCCCTCTCACGCCATCCTGCTCATCTAACCTGGAGCTTCTGCCCATCAAATGTCTCCCCATCTACCTTCCTCGGGAATTTACCTCGGTTACAGTCAGCACTGTTTATATTCCACCTCAAGTGGACACAGACACTGTTGTATGTGAACTACATGAGGCTCCAAATTCACCATCAGGACGCTGTGCTCATTGTGGTGGGGGACTTTAACAGTCTCAGATGCACGGTGCCAAATTTACATCAGCCCCAATTCAGAGGACGATTGCACGCTGGACGGGCCAATCAGTGACCGCTCTGCAGGACACTGTAGATGACGTAGACTGGGACATGTTCCGGCGCAGCTCTGACGACATGAATGTGTTTACAGAAGCAGTTGTGGGATTCTTCGGAAAACTGACTATAAAAACGTTTCCCAAACAGAATCCATGGGTGGATAAGACCATCCGTGACACACAGACATCCCACACAGCTGCCTACTGTAGGATCACACATACACCCCCAGCCAAGACCATCCAGATAACAAGACAAGGGAAGACTAACATTCCAGGTTTTATGACTTGTAAGGTGAGGGATGTATCACCACCCTGGCTTGAAGGTTAAGGTCCCCTGGTGAAGGATAAACAACTGCCCAGTTTGAAGATAAAGATCCGAGTCTAGTGCAAGCTGGGGCCTCCAGGTGGTCTGGGCTTGGCTGGAGTGCAGCCTTGAGTAGTACGGACAAGAGAGTGGACAAAGAGTGCTGGTGATTCCAAAAGCCACACACACACACAAACACACAGACACACACACACACACACACACACACACACACACACACACCTTCTCTCTCACATGTGATACCTAAGAGACAGAAGAGTCTGTTTAAAGGTTACACATTGTATGTCTCATCTAAGTGTTCAAAATGTATCAGTGCAAATATCTGGACACGATATGTACGTATGTTCCTCTAAATAGTCTTGTGTTTTTTTATAAATATATCTAAATATATCTTTTTATAAATATATAAAGGGTTTTCTTTTTATCTTTTCTATCTCCTACATGTAAACAAATATATGCATATATATCTATGTTATATATCTGTTCTCATGTGTAGTGTGCAGAAACATACAAGAATGTAACCATATGTCTTACTTAGTGTCATGTACAGTTCCACCAGAAAGTATTCACACATTCACAATATGCACTGTCAACTGTGAGACCTTATATAGACAAGTGTGTGCCATTCCAAATCATGTTCAACCAACTGAATTTATAACAGGTGGACTCCAGTCAAGTTGTAGAAGCGTCTCAAGGATGATCAGTGTACATCGGATGCACTTGAGCTCAATTTTGAGTGTCATAGCAAAGGATGTGAATACTTATGTACCTGTTGTGTTTAAATGTTTTGATTAGTTATAAATTTAATAAAATGTCTGAAAACAGTAGGAAAAAAATGGATCTGGGAAGAGCAGCATAGGAAATGTGATCTTGAAGGAAAAGAAATTTGCTAAACTGATAACGTTGCCATTCTGTCAATGTAATACAACTGTTCTAATACACCTGTGTGTGTCCTTTGCTGTAATTAAAAAAGAAAGGTTGCCAGACCATTTCTGTAAAAAAGACAGCAAAACCATTACGGAACAATTTGCAAATTTACTGTATAAAAATGCATAAAATTACAGCTTAAACCACTAAAGTCAACACTGTTTTTCTGCTGAATTTGTATGACAATTATGCTATTAAACCAATGATTTCTGTAAGATTTATAATAATAAAAATAATCATCTGTTATCTGCCATTTGCACAAGTATGAGAACAGGTACATAAGAATTGTCTCTTTGCCTACCCCATTTGCTGTCATAGGTTGGGGGTTAGAGTACAGGGTCAGCCAATATGCAGTGCCCCTGGAGCTAGGAGTTAAGGGATTTGCTCAATGGGCCACACACATGTGACTGGTCTGTTGAGAATGGGGCTCAAACTGGCAATCTTCCCATGACAGGCACAAAGACTTAGCCCACTGAGTCACTCATTGCCCCTGAAGGACTAAAACTGATTTACATCCGGTTATCGTTTATTGTACATCAAATCCCATTCAATGTCACTGAGAAATATCGAATATTATTTAACTCCAAAAGATCATTATAAGACTGAATTTTTCTGTGAATTACCTTCAAAGGTTGTTTATAATGTAATGGTTATTGATGTATTAATAACCCGCACACTGCAAACCCGACTAAGTTCAGTCAGCTCAAAACTTTTGAGGAAACTGATTACCTCAAATTTTAACCAAGAAATAGTTTTTAAAAAGTAGTAGATAAAAAAACATATTTACCTAACTCTTTTTTTTTCTTTCAAATATAGTAAATATTGTTGAGTTTTTTAAACTCTTGCAGTTTTATTTCACAATACTCAAAACTGTTGTTTTAACTAGAAACCTGAAAGAAACTATTAATAAGTACTATTCACTGATAATAAACATTAACTAAATAATAATTGAAACTATATTGATCTCTGTGTTGAAATTCTCTTTATGCCTCCCCCAAGTTGCTCTCTGTAGGTGAGAGCAAGCTGTCTGCAAAGGGCAGCGACCCATAGCAGCACCCTGGGAGCTGGGGATTAAGGGCCTTGCTCAAGGACCCACAGACATGCCAACACCAGGCTTGAACTAGTAATCCTCTGATTCCACACACAGAGGCATAGCCTACTGAGCCACACACTGCCAACAAATATTCCAAAATTACTCTGTTAAATTACTAAAATTTCTGTGTTTGATTTACTCATGTATTAACTCAAAATGTAATAGCCACCAATCATACAAATTACATTTTAGTAGAATGGACATGGGTGCTGCTGAATTAATAAAAAAAAATATTACACTCTACTAAAATTTGTTTAGTTTGTATAACATAAAACTGAATTATGAATTTAAAGTTTATATCTGTTCTTATAGATAATTTTGTGTAACCACATGTCTTAAGAAAATTAATTACATCCAGGGGACATGTGAGTAAAGCCTGCCAGCAGATGAAATGTCGGAGGTGTCTGAGGATCGGCCACCTGACCAGAGACTGTGTGTGGCCTCGCTGTTACTACCTGTGTGGGGGGTGTACACTGAAAAAAAAAGTTACTTTGAACTCAGTTGAATCATGTACAGTGGTTCCACACAACTGGAATGAGTATTCTGATGAAACATTCTTTGTAAGTTGATGGATTCAGTTTGTGTTCTGAGAACAGAACATAGCTGAGTTAATCTCACTTATTTTTTCATGTTGAATTGAACCACTGAATCACTTTCATTCAATTTAAATTAGGTATATAATCTAACAGCAACAGTGGTTTATTTCACCCACCGTCATGAAGAAGAAAAATTTTTTACTTTGAATGAACTCTGCTGAATCGTGGAAAGTGGTTCCATACAAGTAGAACGAGTATTTTAGGTTTTTGGTTTTTCCTGCTTTTATTTATGCTTTTATGAGGCCGGTGAACCTGCAACAGCTGCTGGCTAGACGGCTGCCCTGGTGGGCAAACTGGTGCTTTTATTTTTTCAGCTGCCGTTTTAGTTTAGGTATCCTCGGCGCATCCTGGATTGACAGACAGCAGCAAGACTCTGCTCCAGAAACAACACCGGTGGACCTGCCCGGATGTTGACGGCCGGCAGAGCTGTGAGGAAGCCCTTCAGCAGGTGGTGGTCTGCATGATACTGCCTGGTTTTGCTGGGGGTCCAAAGAGGAGGTAGGTACCTTCCCTGACCGCCTGGCCTTCATCCGGGAGGTGGCCTTCAGAGCCCTGGGCCTTTGGATGGAGGACATCCTCTGTATCCAGCAGAATGGACCCTTTTGCCACTTTGAGTTCACCCTGCTCACCGAGGAGAGTTGCAGCATGGTCCTGGAGCGGAGCAAGGAGAGGGCCCAGCACCCTCTCCTAGGACGGTACATTGAGCTGCTATGTTGGCCCGACAAACAGGTGATAACTGTGCACTGTTTTATCCCCACGTTACCACCAAAGCCATCCGTCAGTTTTTATCCAAGTATGTGGACGTTGTCCCTGGTTACAGGGATATCAGAGTTACCTCCCAAGCCTATTTTAGCTTACAGGATAACAAGGCTTATTTGTTTTATTCTGGACAGCCTCCCTTCTGCAGGCAGTACCAGAACTTTGGAAACACTCTGGAGGCATGAGCCAACCTGTGGTGCTGTAACTGCCTGGAATCGGGGCACATGGAAAGGGGCTGCAAGGGCCCCCTGCACTTACTGTAATGGCGAGGACCATCTTGCCCGTTCCTGCCACCAGAAGAAAACCATGTATGCCGATGTTCTGTCAGGCATTGGAGCTGTCGGCAAGAAGAGTGAAGGCACCCATTTTGGAGCAGGAACAGGTGGTGACGGGGGCAACTGGAGAGGCCCCGGTCAAGGAGGCCCCTTCCACAGTGACGACGATGACAACAGGGCTTCCCATGAAGTTGCCGTAACCCGTCCCGGCTATAGGCATCAGCAGGAGGAGGTAAAGTTGTGCATCCCCCCGGAGGAGGAGGAAGAGCAGAAGGGAGGCCCAACCCGAGGCATCCACCTCCCTGGTTGCCACCTGGCCAGCAGTGGTGGCTGGGAACCAAGGCTGAGTATGTCCTCCTTCCCCGATGTTAGAGGCCCTCCAGCTTGTTTAGGACATGGGAGGACAGTCCCCTGCACCTCCCTCCCCCCAGGAGTACAGCGGACAGCAGGACTCAGGTGTGGTACCAAAAAATTTTAAACATGCAGTAGTGTAACTTCTGATTAAAAAATCTGCTCTAGATCCCACAGTTCTTGCAAACTACAGGCTAATCTCTAAACTACCCTTTCTTTCTAAAATCCTCGAGAAGATAGTTTATTTCTTCTTTCTGGAAGAGCATAACATTTTTGAGGTTTTCCAGTCTGGTTTTAAATCCTTACACAGCACTGAATCAGCTCTTTTAAGAGTTTTTAACAATATATTTTTAGCTACTGACAATGGTGACTGTGTCATTCTTGTACTTTTAGATTTAACTGCTGCATTTGACACAGTGGACCATAAAATTTTACTTTCTCTCTTTTCACGACAGTGGAAGAGGGGTAGATCCTATTGGAGCATAGGTGGTGTTCATTCCTCAGGCGTTGGTATCCTTTCTGGGGTCCCTGCCTTCAACTTTCTGCAAGGCAAGATTTTGGGAGTGGACATACAGAGGGAACAGCGCCTCTGGGCCGTATGTGTCTACGTTCCAGTGGAGGCCTCGTCCCGTATAACTCTCTTTGAAGAGTTGTCACCATTTTGTGTCACTAATCGACACTTGATTTTAAGAGGGGATTTTAACATCTCGTTAGAATGTACACAGCAAATGTGTCACTGTTAAATTAACACTGCATGGTGTTTATGTGTCCATACCAATCACTGTTACCTTTAACACTTTACAGAGTGCAGTGAGTGTTGTTTTTATACTGTTAGTCTGTAATAACTCTTAAAGTGTTTAATTGACACCATAGAGTGTTAAATCACTGTGACTCCACCTCTTCCCAGATTGCAAGTACATATGGGTGGCACACAGGTATTGAATGGGTTGCCCATATCTGCCCTATTTGTGCACTCATTTGAACTCATTTGGGCAGCCAGCTGCTGTTTGATTAAACCACCATCAAGAGAAATACTGACCAACATGGTCTTTTCTCTTTTTATGTAAATTTTATGTCAGCTCTGCTCCTGATGACCAAAGACCTGTGTTCCTCTAAGCTGAAAAGACACTTTATCTTCCTGACTCATACCTTACTTGTGCATTAAAATTGCCAAGTGCATTTTGGTCATTTTATTCATTCCTTTAAGCTTGTTAATGGCTTGAAAACATGTAACCCCAGCATTTTGGGCTTTACCTAGCATAATAGTTGTGGAGCCAGCAGTCACATCGACTACATTTTAGCCTCACCCCCCATTTTTTTTCAAAAGGTGTCTCTCTCCCCACAGTGGCCCACTGACCATTTGCCAGTGCAGGCCACTGTTTCCATAGATGCCCCTGTATATGGGGGCGGCTATTGGAAAATGAACCTGCAGATTCTGGAGTCCGTAGACACACAAAGTGCGTCTTAGCCTTAAAAGTAGATATTTTTCCCACCCTGCTCTAGCTTGAGCATGTGTACTCTTTGCCCTGCTTCATGCGGAGAGGCCTGATGAGGGACGTTTTTAACCTCATCTGGGGGGGCAGGTATGAGTATGTGTGTAGGTAAGTGATGGACAATGGCGGGGGGGATGTTTCTGAATTTCCTCTCAAGCTTGACTGGCTGCTCTTCTCGCAGCTCTGCCTGCACCTGGCAGCTCCCCTCAAGCACCCCTATCAGCGCTTTATGCGTCTGTAGCTGGCTCTCCCCATGAGACACCTGGTGACATCATGGACCGACCTCAGCCCCAAGGCGGAAACCCTGCTGGCCCACTACAGCCACGCTGTGAAGGGGAGTAAGTCCATCCCGGCAAGCATCAAATCAGAGGCCCTGACCAAGCATAGAATCCTTTACAAGGCTTTGCTTGGTTATTGGGGTACTCAGGTCATGCTGGGCCTTGAGGAGGGCATATGGGCTAGAATCTAGCCTAAGGGTTTAGATCACTGTAGGACCTGAATTGGCAGTACTTCCACGGTAAGCTGCCAGTGAGGGATGTCTTGTACAGGCATAAGCTGACCAGACACCCCCGCTGCCCCAGGCCCGAATGCAGTGAGGAAGAAACTATCACATATGTGTTTTGGGACTTCAGGCACGCAGAGAGAGTTTTGGGGCTGATATCAGCCCTGTGCAGACCTGCAGCCTGATCTGAACTTTGACAAAGTGTTTAGAGGGTGGGCCCTGTTCATAGACCCAGGAAGTCTAGGTGGTGACACTCCATCCTATAGGGTTGACGTGACGCACTTTTTAGGCAAGTGTGCTCTGTTTTTTGTGCTTGTGTTTTATTTGATATGATTGTTTTAATTAACTGCATGCACTAATTTTATTTTGTTTTGGTTAATCTGTTTTAGCACCTTAATCCTTATTTATTTAACAAGAATAGTGTGAAACAGTGGTTATATGAAAACTTGCCATTTTGTGTGCCTCAGAAAATATCTGCTCTGTAAATATCGATAAACAAGTATTTTCTAATTTTGTTTTCCTCATCTGTCTTTGTGATGACCGGGGTGTGGCCGCACATGAATGAAACACTTGTTTGGTCTTTACCTTAATCAGCCGGGTGAATACCTGTGAGGGCTGTGTGGGGGGATGATCGAGATGGTTTGGCCAAATCTGTTTTTTTTGTAGTAGTGTCCCTTTGTGTGTTTGTAGAGAGATTAGTTATGTAATTATTTCTTTGATTGTTTATATATTTAGGAATATTGTATATTTGTTTCGGGGTATGCTTGTTATGTATGTGTTAATTGATTTTTGGAGTTCCCATTTTTTTTGTTGTGAATGGTGGTGGCCACCGGTATATCTTTGTCTGGTTGGTTAAAGGGTTTTTTTTTTCTCCCTCTTCCCTTCTTGGCCTCGTGTAGGTGAGTGAGGTGGGACCTTGAGGCCTTAGTCCTGCTGACTATTGTCCTCTGCTTCGTATAGAGGTTTAGCAGGTTTAAGTTTTTTTCTTTTCTCATTTTGGTAGGATTTGTTGGTCATTTTTGCTTTTTCTGGATTTGTTTTCCTTGATATAATTTTGCACAGGGTTTGTGTGGATTTTTCTTTTCTTTTTTTGTATTGAAATAATGATTTGCTAGATTTGTTTCAAGCTGTAATAAACGCCTATTTCTTTGGCCCCTCACTCTGACTCTGAGCTCTGGGGTATACCCTCCCTCAGAAGGTAGCCCTTATGTGGGTCTGTTAGTCTTTTAGCATGAAAACATATTAATTTGGTCCTTATTTGCACCAGAGTCAAAAGTTAAATTCAGATCTGGTCCAGTTTTGGCTCTGACTCATTTATTCATTACTGACTGACTACTGACCAGTTCTACTCCAGGATCCTAACTTAACATGATTTAATAAATGCTTTTATTTGCCAGTTGCACAAGTACATCAGGATGCATCTTTGCACCTACCCAATCTTGCTCTTCATATGTTGGCGGTGACTGTACATGGTTGGACAATGTGTGGCATTCCTGGAAGTAGAGAAGGTTAAGGGTCTTGCTGAAGGGCCCACGCACATCATTGTGGCTGTTCTGTCAAGGCCAGGGCTTGAATCGGTGATCTACTGATCTTAGCGCAATGAGCTACTCATCACACATGTACATTGGGGAAGTTACTTTCAAAATGTAATCCATTACAGACCAGAGGGGGACAGGTCAGGTCCAGAAAGTAGAAATCCAGACCAAGATTTTCACCCAACAGCACTGAAAAAATAAGTTAATTTGAATGAACTAATTTGAATCATGTACAGTGGTTCCAACCAACTAGAATGAGTATTCTGAAACTGAAACATTCTTTTTAAGTTGATGCATTGACTTTGGTGATTCAATGCCACTCCAGTGGGTTAAACCAGATGTTAAAAACCTTGGGGTGATTTTTGATCATTCTTTTAAATTTGACAAACAGATCAGCTCCGTTGGCAAACCAGCTTTTTTCAGCTGAGACCCCTAGCCAAAGTAAAGGTAAAAGAATCTACCAAGGAAATATTTAGGGAAAGTCGCTCATGCTTTCATCTCCTCACACTTAGATTATTGTAACTCATTAGATTGTTCCAAACCCACATATATGTGACGTTTGCATCTAGTGCAGAATGCAGCTGCTTGTCTTCTCACTGGAATATGGTCACATAACCCTGGTACTGGCATCTCTACATTGGCTTCATGTTCAATTCAGAATTGAATTAAAAAATATTGCTGCTTGTTTTTAATGCTCTACATGGGCTGCTGCCCCTTTATTTGTTTTAGTTCCTTGGCTTTTAAACTACAGAGTGAGTGTTAAGGTCAGCTAACCAGCTGCTCTTCGTAGTACCGAGTAGCAGGCCCAGGAGTCAGGGTGACTGTGCTTTTACAGTGGCAGCTACAAAGCTGTGGAATACGCTGCCACTGGAGATAAGAATGGCCCAGGTCCTAAATAATTTTAGGTCTGTGTTAAAAACTCCCTTTTTTTCATTAGCTTTTAACACGAGTTGTAGTTGATGTGTTGAGACCATTTTATTTTTTTTATTTTATCTACATTTATATATTTGTTATATTTGAACTGGTCTGATTTGTGTGGTCAACCTTGGTTGTTTTAAATGTGCTTTATAAATATTTTTGACCTTTTGAAGTAAAGTTTTACTGAAATTTCTGGCAAACCTGCGAGAACTGTATCTGGTACGTTTGACATTTTAAGACTGATTCCTTTCCTGTTAGTGTAAACACAGAATGTAGAAATACGAAAATACATCAGGTCAGAACTTGTTTGGTAGATAGACAGGAATGTTACATGGAGTGAATGTTAGTTATGGTTTGCATACATTACACTGGAGCAAAAAAAAATATTGAGTAATGTAGGTGTGTGAGTTCAGGTTTTGAATAAAATCATTTATTTACATCTGCATTATCATTTTTGATCATCTCTTGATAAATCTGGCTCATGTTTTTGGTCCTGTTGAATTAGTTTTAATATCAATTAATATATTAAAGTTTTATTAAAAAAAACTCAATTTCCCCCATAACTATAACCAATATGGTAACTGTTTTCATCCCTGTTACTGAGGTGTCAACCCTGTTACTTGTATAAAATTCTAATATAATTTAAACAAAAGACAACTGAGGAATCAACTTATTGTACAAATTTAAGAGACCAGTTATCCACCGTAAGAAATTGGGGAATTATAATTTTTCTTTACTTTTTATTCAAAGAGAAGATGCTGCAAAAGTGTCAGTTGTAAAATGAGCATTAAAAAAGTGAATTCCTTAGTATTCTTACTTTAAAACCACATTTAGTGTGACAAGGGGGATTTTATCTTTCATGGTATAACAAATTTGTTTTTAATATGGATTTAAAACCTTTTTAAACAGTTCTTCATATGTCAGTAACAGGGTTGATGAAACAGACTTGTATGTTGATTATTTCAAAAAGTATATTTAAAAATAAGGTGGCCTGAGATGGCATAGCCCTTTTTTCGGAGCGGTAAGGATTTATGAATCCAAAAAGGAGGTTTAAAGTATTTTAAAACAGAAATTTGAAAATCAGACAAGAGTAGGAAATGGCACGTTTTTGTATAATTACCCAAAATGTGTGTAATTAACCACGTTTTATTCCCAGAGTGCTTTTTTATGTGCTTTTGAAATGTGTGTGCGTGTCCCTATTTCAATGTCCGACGCTTGTGTAGAAGTAGGAGGTCTGTGGGTGTGTTCCTTCTTTAAAGGTTTTAATCTTTCATGATCTTGCAGTTAAGGTGACATCTTATGTGTTTTAATGGCCATATGACTATATGACTGTATAACTGTCTGCTACTTGCTTGAATGTTGTTTGAATTTGTTACTTATATAAATTTTAATCTAGTTCAGCAGAACTTTATTTAAACCTTTTTAAATACATATTGTATTATGTTTTCTTTTATATTGATGCTCAGACTGTATTTGTATACAGTACTGACATATACCCTTTTCTAGAAATTGAAAAAGTTAAAGTCTCTCAGATTGTGTTTATTTCCAGTATTGTGAAAGTAATTTTGCTGTACTGTGAGTGATTTTAGGTTTTCTTTGGATTTTAAATATTGCTTAGATTTTTATTTTCAGGAATGTGATTTTTATGTGTAATTGGGTTAGTAACTATTGTGTTGTTCTTTAGGGTTTCAAGTGTGATTTTATATTGTTGTGTGGAGCTGGTTTAATAAGGTATTGGAAAAAAAATGCCAATTAACTGCTTGCCTTTAGCAGTGCTGACGTACTTACAGGTGCATTATTCCAAAGGGATTCTTTTCTAGGTGGTAGGCGCCATTAGGATTCATATGAGCTAGTATTATACTGCGGGACAGGGTTAAATGCTGGGGGAGGTTAATTAATCCTGGGTTTTTACTCTAAAAACCCCACCAGAGGTGAGCCCACCTAACCAGCTCTAAATCAGATCCCACTAGAGAGATGAAAGACTCCCAATCAGCATACTAGGGCAGAGTGCAACGAAACTAATTGTTGTGGTAATAGCCACTGTATCTGGGTTTCATATGTTTGTATATGTGTAAGGAGTCCGACTTATTGCCGCCCATGCGGACCAGGCTCTGGCACCGGTCATACAGGGACCAAACAGCCCTTAAAAGGGACCCCGGCACCCCATACTCCCTGAGCACCCCCCACAGAACTCCCCGAGGGACCCGGTCGAATGCCTTCTCCAAGTCCACAAAACACATGTAGACTGGTTGGGCAAACTCCCATGA
>JAAGVU020000299.1:0-14720 GCA_011763525.2 Mormyrus iriodes | reverse complement strand
ACAGAAACGACAACCCCTCACAGAAAGCTGCCAACGTCCCGACAGCATGTGAGATTTCCCAACACACTAATATTCTTTTTTTTTTTGTCCCCCCCCCCCCCCCCCCCCCCCCCCCGTACTTGCAGGTCATTATTTATCAGGGACGCCAGGAAAATGGCGTCTTCCTTTGTGATTCTGACGTTGAGTCAGACGGTGACCTTGAGAAGGTAAAATGCAGGTTGTTGCCATAGCACCAGCCTCTCAATGCCAGCTGCCATAACCGTGGCGGCATCCCGGATTGCCTGGAAAGCCGTCCGGAATTTGACCTCGTGCGGCGTTGTGCGGGTGCTGCCTGTTATGGTCACCTGTCACCTGACTTTATGTGAACTCTTGGGTATGAGTGTCGCGGCATGCGGGTTGCCGTGGCGACTTTCTCGCGCTCATCTCATTCCCATAGAGCTCATCCTACTTTCTCCCCAAAGACGACCATGGTTGTTTTTATTATTATTTAAGCCCCCGTCCCCTTGGCCACCTGGTTTTGAATTATTCATGCACGTCCGTGGTCAGTTCCCAGGGAGCATTTGCAACACCCATGCTGTGCTATGTTTTTGTTGATTTAAAAAAAAAAAAAATTGGCATACACGTTTAAAAAATTACGCTGAAATATTCCGTTTTCTTTTTGTTTTAAGCGATAGCCATATTTTTGAGCTGTTTCGCAGTTATTTGAGACTGACTTTCACCTCTTAAATGCACTAAGTATAACTCAGATTGTGTTGTAATGAGACAATGGTCTTTAAAGTGTTTTTTGAGGCCCGCCGGAGGTTAAACGTGTTTGGGAAGGTGTCAGGAGCTCATTCTGAGAGGCCTCCTTTCCTCTCTGCTTGACCAGACACGTTCCAAGCTCTCAAGTTCAAAGAGAGGTATATATCTCACTCGCTCAGCAGTGGGGGCTCTTTTCAGTTCAGAGACACAAAGAGGGGCAGGCAGGGAGGCATGTGAGGGAAATAGGATACAGGGGTGACCACAGGGTCTCACCATTGGACAGGGGACCCTACCTAACCCTGTCTCACAGCCCCCTTCCACGTGTCGCCTCCATGCACGCCATACGCTTTGTGGTTGTGGTGAGTCGCCTTTGTGGCAGGATCGTATCCCATAATTCCAAGGCAGCTGACTGTGTGTCTTTCTGCAAGTCCCGCCGGTCTCATGATTGATGGTGTTTTCATGAAAGACTAATTGTTAATATGTCGTTTAATGCCCCTGTCGGACTGCGAGCGGAAGCTTGACCCCTGTTCCCAGGGTGGGTGCTTGCGGGTGCCCGAGCTTTTTAGCCAAATTGTATGTTTTCCTTAGTCTTATAAGTAATTAATGTGAATTGAGGCTGAGGCCAGTGATTGATTTCTGTTACAGGCTCCTGGCTTTGATTAGTTTTTGTTATTTATTGTATGTGTCTTGGATGTATGGATTTGAGGTGGGGGGGGTTGATTTGAACTGATTGGAAAGCTTTTTAATTAAATTACTTAGATTAAAAGAAACGGTTCTTACAGGGCTGCTTGAAAGCTTGCTTTTTAAAATTGATCTTTTGTTGGAACTACCTTTTTGTGTCTGTATATGTGAACATACTGGGGCTTTTAGGAACAACAAACACTGGCGCATGTGTCTTCGGTGTCTCCCCCTCTTTCCCTCCTTTTCCCGTATTCCTGCAGAACCTGAGCCCTCACTGTGTTGCTGCCTTCTGCGTGTCAGGCCTACCTCTCTAAAGGGAGGCCTCCTGCTTGATTAGATTTCGGCTGCCCAGGTCAGAGCTCTGTTCTGGGCATCACTGCGCACAGATACTCCCAGGCTGCCCAGCCTTTTCCGAACGTTCTTCACGCAGGCGGCCCACAGCCTGTGGATTCGCTTGGACCCAGTTATTCTGCAGGGGTAAAAGGCGAAAAGCTTGCGGAGTGGAAGATAGGCAGAACACCTCCTGGAAGCGACCGCCTTGATGCGCAGACATAATGCGCCTGGGGGTGTTAGGAGGGTAACGCATTGTGTTTTGATCCACTGTCTGCGCCTTTGTGGGATATCAGGTGGCCCCTCTTCTAGCTGGACATGTGCTGCTGCCCAGGCAACTATCCGCATTGGCTTTCTTCTCCCAGCTGTGGGGAAACTGTACATTTACTCCAGGATGGAAAATTGGCCTCTGCTTTCCCAGATAATGACATCGGACAAGAGAGTGATGGAATGTAAAATCATAGTTTATTTAAATGGACGAAAATTGGGATAATTTTCCACTTTTAAATGGCCGCTTCTCGGATTTCATTCACCGGTATGCTGGACTGGAGACAATGACAGCCATGTCTGCTAACCGCTAATCAACGCCCCCCCATTGGCCGGTCAGCTGTGAGGATGTTGGCCATTGTGACTGGGGTGGCTGGCGTGCTTTACAGGTGCGTTGTTTGCTAAATCCCTGTTGGGCTTGTTGTTGACTGAGCCCTTGGGATCCTGTCGGATGCTGAATAATGAAGGGGGGGTAATTCAGCATCGTGGCAAACTGCTGCTGGGCGGGGGTGGAATTCCACCCATGTCCCTGTGATGGTCATCAAGCTGGTTTCAGCTTGTGGATTCCAGTTAGCCGCTAGGTTAAGTAAAGGTCACGTTCGCCGAATTGAGGGCATGTGTTTGCGTGATTTGACATGCCACCATCTCATGTCGTTTGAATTGCACCCTGGTGTTTGTACCCAAACGGCTCCCTCATAAGACTGATGATATAGGGTAAATTTTAGCTCGTTTTAGGCATAACACAGGAACTTCTGGCATGCCCCCCCCCGCCCACTAAATCGACACGCTGAGATTGCAAAGTGCTCTTTCAGCCGGGAAGGGGGGCTACGCCAGCCTTTTGAGTTCTCCTTCAGGTGGTTGAATTTGGTTTTGTTCGTTGGGATGCCTTCATAAAAGTCCTAGGGGGTTGAGAGTTGGGGGGGGGGGGCTGTACATCAGGCTATGGGCCAATCCCATCCACCGCAGCAGGGGTACCTGAGGTCCTTGGGTGGAAATGACTCTCCCTCTGTTCGAAGATGGTTCGATCCAGGCTGCTTCCTGTATGTTAGTCTGTCGTCCTGAATGTTTTGGTAAAACGGATCATTCTTAGCTGTGTTCAGTTTAGTAGATAATCATTGGCCGCTCAACGACGGGTGGGGGTGGGTGGGGGGGGAGTGGATTAAGTACACTTCCTGGGCTGGGCACCATACCAAATGATTGTTTGTATAAGCCAGTGTTTCTCAACCCAATTCTATGGGACCCCCAGACAGTCCGTGTTATTCTCTCCCTCAGCTCCCAGCACACGTGTACCAGGTATTCGGTGTACTTGATTCCCTGGAAGCTGGGAGAGAGCAAAAACGTGGACTGTCTCCAAGGATTGGATTGAGAAACGCTGGTATAAACTAACCTGCTGGAACGCAGCCTTAAAGGCATCTTGAGAACACGGCGACAACGGATCTGGGCGGAGAGCAGCTGTCAGCCTTTGAAGGGCTTCTGGTTCTGAAATCCGGTTACCAGGTATTTTGCAACATTTATCAGTGGAGAAAATGTTTTTGCAGTTATTACAGAGTCTGGATGCCGCCATGAGGGAGAGAGAGGTGGGTAATATTGTTTGGCAGGCACTGGCAGCAGTAGCAGCCCCCAGCTCCCCATGGCGTCACCGTGTACGGGAGCCATGGTCGTCCCGTGTGAAAGCCTGTCCCCTCGTAGACCGCATCCTGCTTCTGGAAGGTTCCACCAGGCCTGAGATCCGGTGAGCCTCGTCTCCTCAGCAATGGGTCTCTCATCCTTCCAGCAGCGCCCCCGCCCCCCCCTCCTCGACCAATAGCGAAACTCTTTTAGGGGAATCAAGCTGTTTGATTTTCGTTTCCTTTTCTGTTTTTAAATTAAATTTCTCTTTTGTTCGGCCATGTTTAAAACGGACAGCAGCCGCCCCGTGGTGCGTATCGCCAGTGTGCTAAAAGCTAATGAAATATGTTCTTTTTGCTCAGGCCCCACCACGGATGATGACTATACGGGGGGGGGGGGGCAGGGCAGGGACAATAGGTGTGTAGTCGCTGCGAGAGGAATTTGTCCCCCGCCCCCACCTCGGGGCAGCTGGGGCTTTTGTGGCAATGGGATCGCAGACGGCACCCCCCCTTTGAAGCCACTGTGCCTTGGGGCGTGTGCTGCTGGGTCGGGGGCTCACCAAAGTGACCCCATTTTGAGGACGATGTGGAGATGGGCCGCGGGGGGTGGGGGTTTGGATGATCCTTTTCTTTTTGAAATCAGACAGAGGTGTGTTTTTTTTTTTTTGGGGGGGGGTCATCAGTCTGGCGGTGTGCCTGCCGACTCTGCAGTACACTGAACAGAACAATGCTGAACCGTCCCAGAACTGACCCCGATGAAGCTCTGAGAGGCTCGTACCTCCCTGGGGATGTGACCCTAACTACCACATCCCCTGCTGGCAAAAACGTCCAACCCTAAATTAAACATTTTATTAAGCAGACGCATTTATCCTAAGTGATACATTTTTGAGAGAGAGCAGGGTTAGATAGTCCCTAGAGCAATTGGGGGTTAAGGGCCTGGCTCAGAGGCCCGACTGAAACATCACTCTGCTGACCCTGGGATTTGAACCAACACCCTTCAGATCACAGGCACGTCCCAGCCTGCTGAGCCACACAGTGTAGGGGCTTTTGTTCTCTCCATCTGAGATCTCCATCTGTCGTGCCATGCCCCCAACCTGTAAGATGGCAACAGCTTTGTGTGTTTGCGGCCGAACATTTTTCTGGGTGCAGAGAGTGTTGCGTGACCGGGATATCCTGTCTGGCTCTGCGCTCTGTCCTTGAGCAGGACTTCAGCAGCGCATTGGCCGCATCCCGTTCGCATGCTCCTGGTGATTTTCTTCCTTAATGGTATCGACTCCAGAGGAATTGGTGTGGAGAAATAAAACGTGGTTTGTGAGGGACGAGTGGCATGTGCTAGCAGCACCTGACCATTTAACCAAAAACCAAATGCCTATAATGATCCAGGAATGAGTTCTGTGCTGTTCTGCTCGCTGCGTGGAAGACGGACGGTCCAATGCGACATTGGGTTAATTGTGTGTTTGAATGCAGTCTGGTCGTTACGGTAATGCTGTGTCCCGGCGGGTTGGGGGTGCTGCTGAGCGGTTACCTAGCAGGCAGAGGACTCTGGCCACCGATGTCCCCGTGCATGGGGGGGTGTCATCTTGCCCCTTTTGGCTTCCATGACGACATGGGTGACATCACCAGTTAACTAAGTGTTCAGGTTATCGGCCTATTATCGCAGCATTTTAAAGAAGAGGCACCAGGTGGCGTAGTGGTTAAAACCCCGAGTGTTCGATGTGAGCCTTCCTCAAGGGGTGTCTGGTCTCGGCGGCTGCCATCGATCGGCCCACACGCTTTCAGACACGGCTAATGACTGCATCTGTTAAAGTGCACCGTTTAGCAATGAGCGTCAGCCCCCCCAGCCCAGGCTCTGTAGTCTGTTTTGGATGCCGTTTCCCGGAGCCCCAGTGATCTATCGGCTTATGGATTTCCTCGGATCGAGTCGGGGATGCTTTCCGGAGGTCGTGCGGCACCGTTCCTGTTTGTCTTGGCAGCTGCGGGCTGCTGTTATTGGTGGATCCGCTTTTAATTAAAGCACGGTGCCGCACTGTGTGTGTGGTGTATGGGAACGGGCCTGGATGCCCCCCCGAATACAAACAGGTCGGCCCAGAACAGATGGTGCCCCCGCTCGGCCTCGGGTCCTGAGGAGACTGTGCTGAGCGTTGCCGTAATGCCCCAACTTGCCTGGACTTAGGACTTGAGCTCAGGGGATCAAGGGCTTACGGGTTTCTCAGAAATTTATTGCAGTGCTCTTGTGGAGGGGGGGGCAGTCTGGGCCTGCTCGGGGTCCCTCAGGGGCTTGAGGGGCAGCCCGGGTCCGAGGGTCCTGTCCTCTGTGGCTTTGCTCTTTGCACTGGTCTTTCTGCTCCTGGTTTGAGGTCCTTCCAGCATCAGGTTGTGTTGAAGCTGCTTCTTGTTCTTCACCAGCCCAGTGTGGGACGGCCCCCGGTCTGTGTGCAGAATGAGCTTCTGCAAGAGTGCCCCCCCCCCCCCTTAGCCATGGAAATGGTCCTGCAGTTCACCTCTCCCCCGCATCCTGTGTGTGTCCAGTGTTCGTGGGATACTTACAGCCGCTGGTCTTCATGTTGTTCAGACATACCGGCATAAATGACTCCGGCTGCATCGGAAGCCCCCCACCCACCCAAATTCCCAAACTTGGTATCCCAGCAGCAGGTAAAACATGGCACAGGATTGGATCAGAGTTAGTGGCTGTGGATAGAAAAATGTGAACATGGATGAGGATCCGGCTTGGGGTGACTGCTTGTGATTCTGTGGAGTTGATGCTTAGATAAAATGAATCATTTAGGTACCCCACCCCACCGCACCCACCCGCCCGTCCTTCCCACCTACAGAAACTAATGAGACACCCCTGAAGAGTGGGGCCTGCTGGGGTAAGGCTGAAAGCAGAGAGGGGGGAGGGGCGTCTGTTGTGTCCCCACCTCCTTCCCATAGGCCGTGTTAAACACACAAGCACAGGCCCAAACTTTCCCTCCTTCTTCTCTCCGTCTGTCTCTCCTGCTCTCTCTCATCCTCCTCCCCTGCCCTGGTTCGGCCTGCTCAGTTGGCATGACAGGTATTCGTATTGCCAGAGCGACTCCCTGCACCCCCCCCCCCGGTTTACTCAGTCCCACAGAGGGCACCATCTGTCTGCCCACACATGCTCTGGCATCAATTCTAAATCCTGGCAACGGTGTGGGGGGGTGTCTTTTTCTCAGACCGCAAAAGAATACTGGGAGATATCTATCGTGCCTTTAATGGGCGTCACATGTTACGGCGAGTCTGTATGTTTTTGCCGGCTATTCGTTGTGTGGAGAAACCCAGGACCCAGGTGGCCCTGGGAATTCCAGACCCCCCCAAGGCAGGCAGGCCGCCAAGCTCCACGCGTGGCCCGATGGATCCGGAGCGCGGGAGGAACCCTGGGAACGAGCGTCTGACACCGCCGTACCGACGGATTCCGTTTGAATTGGACAGGGAACAGAAAACTGGGAACAGCCATCCGTCATTTTTACCAGGCATCTCTCCCGGCCGCACTGGGACGCAGGCAGACGTCACACTCTCAGGATCCTTCCCTCTCGGCCATTGGCTTTGTTTGCCTAGCCGTCTTCAGGGTAGGACAGGGAACAGAAAGACCTCAGGTTACCTCACACTGCCTGCGGTTTCAGCTATCAGTCAGGGTCCGCCCCCCTCCATTGAGGAGTGACTGTTGGAGGTCCTGTGGGGGGGGACCCGAGAACAGAAGCCATTAATCCCCAGCATCAGCAACGCACCTGCCAAGGGGGCTTTAGCCCATTAGCTGGAGGAAAGGGGTCGATTTAGGTGGGGGGCTGGGGGAGGGTGAAATGTGATCGTGGGGGCCATGCTCGTTAGCATGATCCATGGGATTAGGGTGGAATTTCAAAGGCGGACCCTCATTTGAAACAGGTCAGCTCTCTGCCTGCCCTGGGGGGCTTTAGGGTCGGGAGGGGGACATTGCCCTCACATCTCAGATTGAGAGACAAGGTGAGGAACTTGAGAGCCTGGAATGTACAGGTCCCCCCCTCTGCAAAAATGCCTGCTCACGCTGCCGTCATTTTGGAGGTGTGTGGGGGGGGGTCTAATCGGCCGTGAGACTGGAGGAGAGATCTAAAGTGCCGGCATTCTGGTGAAGCTCCGGCTGTTTGTGATGGCGAGTCTCTCTGGGGAGTCAGCGGCAGGGATATCACTTATCTTCTGGGGGGGGGCCTTTGTCTTCATGGATCATAAATATAGCTTTTACGGAACCTTGTTTAATTGGCCAGATGTTTGAACCTCTGGATATGTCGTACTGGGAGTTCCCACTGGTCTTGTCTCTCTCTCCACCACCACCCCCCTCTCCCATTAGGTGGGAATTCGACAGAGCATTGTCCCACCCGCTGACTCGTCCTATGGCTGCGTGAGTTTACACCTTCAAGGTGCAAACCACAAATGGCCCACTATGCCCCCTGCTGTACAAGCTGCGCTGTGACCTCTGCACCGACGGCCAATAGCGGCAGGATTGAGAAGCCGCCCGTGGTCTGATCCCAGAGCTGTGTCAAAGCCCGATGTGGCCCTGCAACTTTTAATCTACGTAGATGAAATGTTTTAAAGTGCTGCTGTATCAAAGACTGCAAGATGGTTCTTCAGTAGGTCACCTCTGTTTCTGCTGAAACACCCCCCCCCCCAACACACACACACAAAAGCCACAGGGGAAGGAAATGGCTCTGAGATGCACTCACTCTGTATTGTTTTACAGGATGTGTGTTGATAGCCTTTAATCTAGGAGGGGAATATGTCAGACACGCACAGTCGCACCGGGAACGCCTGTGAGGACTGCCACCTTGTCCTCACGCGGGGACCGTGCCTTGGACCTGCTCGCCTTGGGTCCTGGGGGCGGAAATGTAGGCTACTTAACTGGGTCCCAAGGCTGAGCTTAATCCTGTCCGGCACATCTTTACTCTATTGGCCATTGATTTGCTGTGGAGGCGGAGTCACAAATTGTGTAGATTTGGGATGATTTCTGTGCTGTTCTGCTCCCTGCGTGGAAGACGGACGGTCTAATACGACATCGGGAGTGTCCTGGGGGCGGGTACCAAGCTGCTTCCGGCCAATGGAGATGTGCAGGCAAAAAAAAAAAGGTCGTATAGTCGCCGGCTCTGTCCTTGCGACCTGCGTGATGGCGTGACTGAGCAGGGGAAGGCGGCTGGCGGGGGAGCCTGGATGTGGACCAGGCAAAGCCAAACAGGAAAGAATTATGCAAGAGGTCGGGTACAGGGACTGTCAATGTTTAAGAACACGGTGTCTTTCGCTTGGTCCATAGGTCAGCGGTAATGGGGTTACCGTGTTTGCAGTGGCTTTTCAGCAAAGTTTTAATGTCTGACCTATAAGATGGAGGTCAGTGCGCCCCCTGCCTGGAATGACACTGAGGTTTTTGCCTGTTACTGCGGACAGCAAGGCATGTGGGTGTGATCCCGCTGCTCTCTGCACATGGAGAGACCTCTGGTGATTGTTTAAAAGCACAGGGTACGTGTGATGTGTAATCGACTTGGGGAAACCCAGGGGATTTCTGCAGCCTGTCGTTGGTCGTGAGAGAGGGAAGGTAAACGGAGCCATGTGACCAGCGGGTCAGGGTGGCGTTGTGGGGGCTGTGGGAGAAGGACCCTAAAAGGGGAAGCATAATCTGACGTTTCATTCGGGACGGGGAGAAGCGAGTGCTGGCTGCTTGATCACTTCAGCGCCTGGCTTTTGGGGGTGGGGCTCTCGTGCCGGTTTTGACAAAACCGCCGATGGGAACAACACAAATGACTAGGCCCAGGTGGTCCAAATCATCGTGAGCGATTTTACGGCGATTTTACTCTCTTCCCAGGACTGACTGCAGCAAAAAAGGCTAAATGGAAAGAGCCGTTACCTAGAGTCATTCTCTTATTCTGCAGTACCTGTGTTGCTATTGGACAATAATTCTGCAGCATCTGCACTGCTATTGGATGCCATCCGTGCACTATGTGGGGGCTGTCGCGAGTAAGATGGCCCAGTGCTTTGCCTCTCTGCCGGCTGGTGGGCCGTTGTTAGCGAGATGAGAGTGGCTGACTCTCGAACCCAGAGCAGAATGGGGAGGGGGGGGGTCTGGCCAGGCGATGAACAGGATCAGTTTACGTTGCGCTACCGTCATATCGGTGCTGATCTGAGTTCAGTTTGCACGCTGGTCTCCATCTCGCCCCACGTTTTCAGACAGATGCTGGTCGTGGGCATTCT
Organism: Mormyrus iriodes; assembly: GCA_011763525.2. Classification (NCBI taxonomy): domain Eukaryota; kingdom Metazoa; phylum Chordata; class Actinopteri; order Osteoglossiformes; family Mormyridae; genus Mormyrus; species Mormyrus iriodes. The sequence continues at coordinate 4,869 of JAAGVU020000299.1, read as the reverse complement.
CAGCTGCTCTGCGGCTTCCTCGTCAGAGATTGCAGAGCCTGTGTGTGGCGTGGGTTACCCATCGGCACCCTGGGATTGGTACGTTCTCTCGCCAATGCCGCTGCCCCATGCCCCGCGGGCCGCAGGCCCTGCACTCTGCGGGCCCCATTCTCCCCCGTTCCCCCACTCTCTGCGGGCCCTGTTCTCCCATGGGCCTCACTGACGTGATGAGCCACATTTCCTCCTGCAGACATTAATTGCCTGTCTCCTTCCTCTCCCCTGGGGTGCTTTTGTCCCTGGGGAGGAAGTCACGCATTACTTGTGGTGGGGCATGGGGAGGCAAAGGGAAAGTGATGTCCTGTTAACCGTGAAAGTTCACTACACGTTAGCTGCTTACCACGGTAATACCGTGTGGCCCTCATTTAGAGTCTGCTGTCATACAGACCAAAAACAGGTGCTTCATTAGTGGCTGCAGATCGCACTGTGCCTCTGTGCCAGTGTGGGTGCTTGTGTGCATGTGCATGTGCATGTGTGTGTGCGTGTGCATGTGTGTGTCCTTTTGTAACAGCCCTTTAACTTGTCCCCAGATTCCCTTGGGTGCCCTGAATGATGATTGGTGGGCGGACACCAGATGTAACTTAACTAACAAATGATCCCCCCCCCCCATGGGAGGCGGTGCCCTGAGGGCAGCTCCGTCCCGTTCCTGGCACCCCAGTAAATCAGGCCTTCTCCAGTCAAGCGGGGATGGGAGCCCTTGTGCTAATTGGACTTGTTAGCGGGCACGCTGAGCGCTCCACCGTGTCATACAGCCGCACCGCAAATTGGGCTTAACGGAGCATTGGTAATGGAGACCGGGACCGCCACTGCTCCGGGGTGTTAATGAACGCATTGTTCTCACCCCTCTGTCCCTCATCCTCGTCACCTGTTAGGAAACCCACTCACTATGGCACATTGGCAGTTTGCACCTTGGCTCCGCCTCCCGAAGTGTCGGATGCACCTACTGGCAGTTTGCACCTTGGCTCCGCCTCCTGATGTGTCGGATGCACCTACTGGCAGTTTGCACCTTGGCTCTGCCTCCAGGATGTGTCGGATGCGCCCATTGGCAGTTTGCGCCTTGGCTCCGCCTCCTGCTACACTGAATAACCAGCCACCCTGGAAGCCTTGCCTGCCGGTTACCGGCTGTCACGGATCTGGACCCGCTCTGCGCAGTTTGTCTTCAGTTTTAAAGGATTTCCCTTTAATTGATCGGCATGTGTTGGCTTCAGATCACATCGTTATGTTTTTGTCAGCATTCATCCGGAACTTTGCCTTCGGTCCTGGTCATCCGGCTTCCCACTGAGCTGTTCATTGTCGTGAGAGTTTTGCTGGTTTTGCTTTTTCTGATTCGTGTTCCTTGAGGAGTTTGTGTTTCTCCTCAAAGGTACAACAGCCTAACCTCACGCTCTCAGCCCCCTGGGACTGTCCCTTATCCGCATTGCGTCTTCCAGCGGATATGTCATAGAAATGCACGGAAGGCGGCGTCTGTCCTCAGGGCCTGCGTGTGGGCTGGGGAACACTTCTCGGTCCACCGGGAGGTGTGGCAGCCGTCCTGTCACCGTCATCACCGTGGAAATGGTGGAACCCAACCTGGGCTTGTGGCATGCTTTAGCTAGCCATCAAAGTGGGTGAATCAGAATGATCAGAGAGGTGGAGGAGGAGCGCCCCCCACAGGGCAAAGCGTGACATAATGGGGGAGTCGGGAGAGTAGAAGAGGCCTATGAAAGTAGTGCCCGGGTGGAGGCTGGCTGCTCCCAGGGGTTGCGGGGATGCAGGTTTCGCTTTTACCTGGGGTTGTGCCTGCAGCTACAACAATAGGACTTCTTTTGGGGGGGAGCTGCAGAAGGTTACTGAGGTGTCAGTGTAATGTGACAATAAGAGGAACATAGTGGCAGGGTATAACTGCTCAGAATGTAGCTTATTTCATTATTAGGCTTATTAATTTAGTTTAAGTGCCGGCCTGGTATCAGGTTAATCCCTCACCCCCGCCCTCGGAAAGGGGATATTCCGGGTCGCTGATTATTCCGAGCACTTGACTAAATTAGGCTCTGGCGCGTCTACCTCTGATTAATAATTGATCAGGGATTGTTTCGCTCAGCAGTTGGGGGGGGAGGCGCCGTCTGCGTGACTCGCTTCGGGTTTCCCCCTGTGTCAGGAGTCATGCCTCGGGATTCGGGACTCTGTTCGGGCTTCCCTTGGCTGGATCCCAAGCTCATCACACCCTGGATCACCTAGTCCCACAGCTGCCATTCTCCAGTTTTTCTCCAGCTCCCAGATCTCCAGCTCTGCTCTTTGCTCTCCTAATGAGCTGGGAGGAGCAGAGTGGCCTCATTTTTTGACCTGGGTCAGCATGAGTCTTACAGCAGCCCTGAATGCAGACTAAGGGGTGCCCCTTGGTGTGATCCGGCTGAAGGGCGGCCTCACGGCCCTCCGTAGAGCAGCTCGAGGGGATGTAAAACACGGTCGTTTACTTCCTGATTCACCACTTTAAAAAGGGCTTCAGTCCGGATTCTGACTGTGCTGATTCTGTAAACAGGATCAGATGACTTTGCACAGTTCTGTGTGTTTCGGGGAGGTCCTAGGTCTCATGCCAGCTTTCTGCCCCCTAGTGTGATGGATGCCGTTACTGGAGAAGAGCACCTGTCATCCCCCCCCCCCCCAAAAAACACACGCTCACTCATCCTGTCAGTTGTGTAAAGTAGCGCGCAGGCATGCACACACACACGCACATATGCACACATAAAAACACGCATGCAGATGCACAGGCAAACATGCACAGATGCACGTACACAGACATGCATACACACACAAGCAGACGCATGCATACATGAAGACATACACTCTCACACGTATGCACGCACACTTCCTCATTCTGTTTGTCTAGCAGACGCGAGGGCCTAATTATATCACCTGTGTTTCAGAGACGGCAACAAAGGGCTGTCACTCACACCACCGATTGATTTAATTGGGTAATTAAGCAGAGGCGGAGTGAAAAGCTGGCCGCTTTCTGGCTGTCTGGGATGAAAGCCCTGATTTCTGGGGGGGGTGGAGTTTGCAGAGATGTCTCTCTCGACTGCATGGGCCACAAGCTGGGAACTGGGAGTTCATTGACAAAGCTATAATGTTTGGTTCCTTAAGGTTAAGGATGGCTAGGGGTTAACATTGTCATAGTTGGGATTAGGGTTAGGTTAATGAATGGAGTGTCCCCATAAAGGTTTCAATCTGTGTCTGTTTGTTTTGGATGACATCAGAATCGGAATCATTTATTTACCGCCAGGTAATTTTACATACAAAATTTACTTTGGGGTGTCATGCAAAACAATCAAAGACCACCAATAATAAATTATATGCATAAAAATAAATGTATATTTAAAATAAAATAAAGTTATGTGCATAGTGCAGCGTAGCAGCCGGTTGGTTAGATGGGCTGGAGGGGGGGGGCAGTATGCACGATGCGGACTGCAGGACTCTAATTTGGGCCTAAATCCCTCTGGACGTGTGATGGGTTTTATCCTGCAGGGCTGCGGGTGTAGGAGGGGGCGCAGAGTGAAGGCCATAGGACCACTTCCATCCTGACAGAGGCCTGTCCGTTGTGTAGGGCTCTGTTACGAAGCACCATGAAAAGCTGCTCCAGAGCTGAGCTGGATGTCACCGACGTTATCTTCACACAGGAGTGTCGTCACTGTGCCGCTCCTATCTGCTTATGCCTCATTGTGGTCCCACCCATTTAGCACAAAAGAGCCAATGACGGACAGGAGAGCTCCCCTGGCCACGCCTCTGCTTTTCCCACATTGGCTGGTTAGCCGGAAAAGGGGTATTTCCTGTTCGCCTTGTCAGGTGGGCAGACGCAGCTGTGATGCGGCTCCCATTTGAATTCATGTTATTTGGAACTAAGAAATGACATGATCCCCTGCTAATATCTCTGACAGAGGCGCAGACTTGATTGCTTCAATGAGTGTTAATTGGGTCCTGCGGGGGCGAGCTGAGCAGTTTTAGCAAGGCGTGACGTTCACATTCTGTAGCCTTTCTGCTAGGCTGGGACACCACACACCCCAAAAGGTACATAAGATCCAAGTGGCACAGGACCCTATTAGGTGTTCTGGGCTCTGCCTGATTATAATGTTGGTGGACGTGCATCAGGGTTAGTACTCTGGCTAAAATCCTCTCTCTGATATTGCTTGGAAAAAAATTCAGTAAAGAATCTGGAACTGGCATCTCGTTTCCATGGCTATATGGTCGCCTGATATGGGTGTGATTTTCGACATGTTCCTGAAGCTCGTGGTTAGCAAATAGCAGCCATCCTGTGCGGTGCCTGAGGGTCACTAAACTTCCTTTAACCCTGACCTGACGGTCATTCCCAGCTTCTGGTTTGCCTGCATTATACAGCACCTCTGAGAATTACTCTGAACGGTCCTTCTAGTTAACTCATTCCCTCCTTTACTGATTAGTTTCTTCAAAATAAACTTGTTCTCTGGCATGTTAGAGTGCATAACACTGAGCAGTGTTGTGCTCTCAGATTTACCCTGTTATGGTTTGGACATAAACACACAGGCCCTGTGATCATTAATATGTCTGTTTCGGCAATTTTTTTTGAAAGAGCGGATGGACCTTCCTGTTCTCTTGGGACCACATACCTGCAGCCGACTGTGGACGTCTCTCTGACCCTGCTCTCTGATGACTGGGCGTTATTTGGCCAATGTCGAGGTCCTGAAACTATTCAGCTGACTTTGTAAACTGGATGTTTTGAGTGTAGTGTGATTTACTTTGAACCACACCTTCACTGTGTGTGTGTGTGTGTGTGTGTGTGTGTGTGTGTGTGTGTGTGTGTGTGTGTGTGTGTGTGTGTGTGTGTGT
>JAAGVU020000298.1:0-14802 GCA_011763525.2 Mormyrus iriodes | reverse complement strand
AGTAGTGAATCAGCAAATAAGGGGAATTACAGGGAATTTACAGAAACATTAGCTAAATATGACTCTGTCTTGGCCACTCAATTTCAGTCATCAGCTGTGTTTTCTGGTATGTCCCACTCAATCCAAAATGACTTGATCTCAGCTCTCGCAGCCACTGTTTATGATTATATCAAAGGTAAAATTCAGACTGCTCCTTTTTTTGCATGACAGGTGGATGAAGCAACTGAAATATCTTGCCATGCCCAACTGTCTGCCATTGTTAGATATGTGGATACTGCAGGTAAAATTAAGGAGCACTTCATTGGATTTTTGGATGTGTCAGGGGGTCGAGATGATCAATCTGTGTTTTAAACGAGAACGTGCAGGGCTACAGTTTTAGAGGAAAACTTGTGACACAAACCTACAACGGGGCTGCTGTCTTTGCTTCAACTCTCAATAGCCTATAGACCAAAGTTAGAGTAATAGCCCTTAGTGAAATGTTTGTGCATTGCTTTGCACACAGATTGAACCTGTTGTTGTACCAGGGTGCTAAATGCTTTCCTGAATCAAGAATATTTTTTGCATCTCTCTCTGGGTTTACCACATTTTTTTCAAAGTCCACAAAAAAGATATCTTTTCTTGAGACTGCAGGGTCTTCAAGACTGCCCAGAAACGCTCCTACTCTACCTACCTATGCAATTTCACATCACGGATAGTGAGCACTGTGGCAAACAATTATGAAGGCCTCCTGCAGACTTTTGACAAGATTACCCAGGATGAGAGCAATCTCATGGAGCAGATTTCTCAGCGGTTTTCAAACTTGGAAAACATGAGCTTTTTAGAACTAGTCAATCCAGGGAAATTTGATGAAATTAGAGAAGTGTTTCCAAAGGAGGCATTTGAAAGTGTCCTGAAAAGTTATGGCCATTTCTTTGATTCAGGGAGACTGAGATCTGAACTTCAAGTACTATATTCAGATTGTGACTTACAGGGGAGCAGGGGTAAGCTGTGTAATTTCTTGGTGTTTTTGAAAGACATGGAGTTGGATAGTGCAATGCCTCAGCTATACAAGCTGTTGTTGTTAGTGGCAACAATTGGCGCTTCAGCGGGTGTAGAGAGGAGCTTCAGGGTCACAGACCATTTTCTGCAAAAGGAACGGAGGTCAGAATTCATATACAAATAACATAATAAATTTTGTGATGTAGGCCTAATATGAGCTTCTCCTGTTTGAAAGACTAGCAGCCACCACTGATCACCACCTGATGGTAAGTTGGATCCGATGGCGGGGGAAGATGCCAGATAGATGTGGTAGACCCAAATGCCTAATGTGGGTAAGCTGGGAGCATCTGGCAGAGGCACCTGTCCAGGAGATCTTTAACTCACACCTCTGGCAGAAGTTCTTTTCACTCCCAAGGGAGTCAGGGGACATTGAGCCTGAATGGGCCTTGTTCCGGAATTCCTTTGTATAATGCAACATTGTGGAGTTGTAGCCGTAAGGATGTTGGTGCCTGTTGCAGTGGCAATCCCCGAACCCGGTGGTGGACTTAGTTAGCTTGTGGGACTCCTGAAGCAGCTGACAGGTACTGGCAGGCTAAGAGGAAAACTTCTTTGGTGGTTGCTGAAACACAAACTCAGGTGTGGCAGGAGTTTGGTGAGGACTTTGATCAGCCTCGAAAAGGCTCAGGCAGTTCAGGGACCTCAGGATCGCATCTTTGCTTTTTGCGGATGACGTGGTCCTGTTGGCATCATCAGCGAGTGACCTGCAGCATGCACTAGGGTGGATTGCAGCTGAGTGCGAGGTGGCTGGGATGCGGATCAGCACTTCCAAATCTGAGGCCATAGTTGTTGAAAGGAAAATGGTGGATTGCCCTCTCCTGGTCGGGAATGAGTTGCCCGCACGAGTTAGCCCCCAGGGTAGACTCAGGACATGCTTAAGAGATTATATTTCTCGGCTGGCCTGGGAATGTCTTGGTATTCCCCTGGAGGAGCTGGAATGGAGAAGGTTGCTGGTGAGAGGGAGGTCTGGGCATCCCTGCTTAGACTCCTGCCCCTGCGACCCCGGATAAGTGGCAGAGAATGGATGGATGGATGGATTCACAAAGGGGCTGGCTAGGGCCAAACAATGTATAGGGAATAAATGGTTGTCAGCTGTCAGCTAATCAAAAAAAATTATGCCTGTTATTTGAACTTTTTTCGAACATGTTATTTTGGAGGAATTGTCTGCTGCTGAAGAGGAAGCCCAGCACTTGGCAGGATTGACTGAGGAACCTGTGCCTTGCTTACCTCAAGTGAGGGCTGCTCTCCGAGGTCTGTGCTATGGATAAAGAAGAGAACACACCCACAAGCACTTGCTCAGTCTTATTTACCTATTTTTCTATATCTGCTACCTGTTTGCTCAGGATTAAACTGGGCATTATAACTAGACCACAGATTCTGTGTACTGAAAATCCTACTGAATAATGAACAGAGCATAAGAGTAGAGCAGAGTTCCAATGCAATCGCTCACCGCTTGTTCCAAAAAATAGAACGATCTGCAATGTATTTAAATTTTAGCTTAAACTGTAGCCTGGCTAACTGAGCAAAAATAATTTATGTCAAGATGTGAGCCAGTGACACTCGAGTATTTTTCAAATATGCTGCTTCACACTCATTGCCACTCCAGCTGAAATGCATCCGCTCCTGCTCCGCGCTCTCTCCCGCACAACTCAGATGTGTTACGCCCGGTTTCCTTCGCTCCTGTTTTCTCTCCATAATGTGGCTCTAACAAGCCACACATGTTAATTATCTGTATTGCCTCTCGGAGCCAGGAGGAAGAGCCGAAGGAGAGGCCGCTGCTGCGCCTGGTGCAGGTGAGATCTCCATCACTCCCTGCCTTAAGGGGACTGCTTTGCCCGCATTCCTGCTCCAGAGAGGGTCATCCCTAGTAGTTAATCGGCGGAGCTCCTGGCTCTGCCCTGCTCGTTAACAGAGGTCCCGGTTCTGCCCTGCTCATTTCCAGAAGTCCCAATTTTGCCCTGGTCGTCAAAGGAGGTCCCAGTTCTGCCCTGCTCACCACCAGCGGTGCCTGCTGTGCTTTGCTCGTCATCAGGTGTCCCAACTCGGCCCCGCTTGCCGCCAGGTGTCCAGCTTGGCCCCGCTCACCTCTGGATGTTCCAATTCTAGCTTGCTCATCTCTGGATGTCCTAGTTCCATCCTGCCCCCAACCAAGAGCCCCAGCTTCACTCTGCTCATCTTCTCTTGCTGTCCCGCCAGGTCCTGCCTCGTCGGCTCCTGCTGTCCCACCAGTGCCTACATGTGCCAGCCGCCCCCAGTCTGATGCTCATCCAGCTGGCCGCCCCAAGCCCTGTGCCTGCTTACTCCAGCCGATTGCCCGACTTCCTGGCTGTCACCCACTCTGAGAGGGTGGACATTGAAAACACCCTGGTGGATGATCTGGAGTGGGACCTCTCTGGTCTGGCCCTGAGTCCTGCTCCATGGGTCCCGGCCCCTGTCCAGGACACAGGTCACCCCTGTCCCAAGCTATGGGGATTGGGGGTCCACAAGAAGGGCGGACTGTATCTCTGTCTCCTGAAGAGGGAGATTGGGACATACCATCTGGGGCAGCTGCTCCAGTTCCAGTTCCTGCCCTGCATACCCCTCTGAGCCTTTCTGTCCCAGTTTCTGCCCCTGTATCTGCCATTGCCCAGCAGATCCCATGGCACTCCCTTGCCCTGCAGTCCTGGTGGGCGGCCCCCCCTCAACTAGCATTCCCAAAAGCACCCTCTATCCCCTGTTCCACAGGTCCCACGGGGCCCTCCAGTCCTGGCCCTGCTGTCCCCGTGGGGTCCTCCAGTCCTGGCCCTGTCATCCCTGTGGAACCCTCCTGTCCTGGCCCTGCTGTCCTGAAGGGGCCCTCCTGTCCTGGCCCTGCAGTCCCAGTGGGGCCATCCTGTCCTGGTCTCTGCTCTGCTGCTCCTTTGGGGCTGCCTAGTCCCACTCATCTGGTGGTTCCTCTGGGGTCCGTGGGTTCCCCTAAGCCCAGGGGGTGCCGGCTCCTAGGTTCAGCACCCGGCTTCCCGAGGTCTAGGGTCCCCCTTTATCAAACCCCATTTCTGTTTGTTTCACCCCAGTTCCTCAGTTTACACCCCATAGCACTGTCTCACCTTTCTTTTCTTTTGTTCTGTGACCCTCCTTTATCTCCGTGACTTGGTTGTCCCTCCACCTGTTCCTGTCTCAGTGTCTCTTGTCTACTGTCCCTAGAGTCCCTGGCCTGACCTCATGAAATGTCTTGTCTACCCTGGGTCCTGTATTGTATTGATCACGTGTCTTGTCCAGGTCTCGTGCGGTGATTCCCCTTGTTGTCTTTAGTCATTCCTGGGTTTGGATGGTGCCCCTAGTGGTGTAGGGCTCCTAGTCCTGTGTGGGTCTCCGTGTGGTGTTTGTTTGGTCCTGTTCTATTGTATCCAGTCCTGACCTTTTCTCTGATGTCTGCTCTGGGGTTAGGTCCCTCTCGTTCCCATCCTGTCTGTCCTGCATGCCTGGAGTGCATGTGTTTGGGGGGGAGGGGGTTACTGTCATGCTCGGCTTCCATCCCTCCAATTCTCTCTCCCTAGTGTGGTTCACCTGTTAATTATCAGTCTTGCCTCTCATTTCAGCCCTTGTGTGACTCACTCCGACTGCCTCTCATCTGCTTCCTCATCAGTGGTGTAATAAAGTGCCTCCCAGTCTTGTGCTCCCCAGTCCAGTCATTAGTGTCAAATTGTCATAACGTCTTAATGCCAGCTCTGCTTGTATCATGTTCCCTGTTTTGATCCCCTGTGATCCTTTTACTTTCACTTCATTTAATAAAGTCCCATTTTGTTTTCCCCAACTCCTGCTTCCATGTCCTTCGTCCCACAGTACATGACAACAAGTAAAGCCTAAAACATATTGTTAATGTTTTTATTTTACTGAAAAAACCTGGTTCAATTCAATTGGGGTATTTAACTTTGCCACTGGTTTGGGGGTGGTAAATCACTCTAACAGCCCATAACCTATAAAAAGTTCCTTTTGTGTGAATCCCATAAAAGATGTGCATTAATCTGCCTGAACGTCTTTCTTTATTCTGACTCAAAAGGAACAGCAAAACATTGAATCAATTTCATTTTTAGCTGATTGCATAGTTACTAGTTTGGGATCCTTCATTGAAAAATGTGCAGTAAGTCTTGCAAAGTGATGCCCTAATGTGCTTCTGTCCGACAGCTCAATGAGATCCACTTCATTCAAAGAGCATCTCCACAAATGGAAAGGTTTACAGTGGCACTCTTGTGTAGCTGCAGGATTAATTAACTGACATTCTTAGCAGCTTGCACACCACCTGTGTAGAAACCAGGCTAACTCAGGAGTCTTTGATATTAGCAGTCTTATCTCCCCCAAGTGTCCAGCTTCTAATAATGAGCTGCTTAAATAAAAAGAAAGAAAAAAATAATAAAATACAGATTTGAAGTTCACTGAAATGTGGCATTTAATGTGCTGGCATCCCATCCAACCATGTTCCCTATGCTTCTTGGAATAGGCTCCAAGACACTTTCCTAGATAAGTGGTAAAGGAAGCTGCATAGGTGAATAGACCAATATACGTTAAGTAAAAGTCAAGAGCAGGAAAGAGAGATGAATATTAATTGACATTTGGCCGTAATGATCAATCATACTACTGCGACCATTTCTTTTAATAACCACTCACAGATTTCCTGAGTAATTCAGGTAGTCCCCAGGTTAAGAACTCGCACTTATGAACAGACTGCCATAAAGCCTACTATATGAAAAATTTGGCTAAAATACAATAAGAAATGCACACAATAATGTGTTACGCTCATGAAAATACTGCAAGGCTTCATAAGTGCATCGGTTTGTTACTTTTATTGTTACTGTATAATAATAATTATTACTGTGTACTGTATTTCTATTTTCCAACTAACCTTTTATAACAAATTTTTCTTAAAGACAGACTTAGGGGACAGCTCTCATTCATAAGTTGGGGATTGCCTGTACAGCAATTACCATATATTGATAGAGTTGACTGGTTAATGTTCAGTTCATACATGCCACAAGGAATCATTTCACTTTTACAGATTATGACTTATATCAGGCTGTTTTGGGATTTATTTGAAAGTCTCACAATGTGTTCAAATGTTAGTCTAACATTCTTTAAAAACAAATTTCCTTATGTCTTTGACATTTAGAGCATTTGGTGTCTATGTGGTGTAGTAAGTGCCGAAACGTACCCTTTCCTCATGAGGGCACAAAGTAATCTCAATCTAGCATGTTTGAAGCTGATGTACTTTTAATATGGAGTATTTGATAACACAGATCACAAGGGTTCTCTAGTCTCAGAATATAAAAGGAGCCTAAAGAAATCCTGGGTATGACATTAAACTACATGCGGCCCTGCGAGTGGTCCCCCAACACAAATTTTGGGGGTTGGTGGCAGGATTAGCACTCCAGCCACCACAAAACACCTCACGACAGCTCACTTCAAACAGGCACGATACCCTTCTGCTCTCCGTGGGAGTGGCTCTGCTGCAGCCTCCCATAGGAAGGCTGCATGCTCCATAAAGGGGATGGGGGAAAGCCTTTGGGAGCCTCATCCCTGGAAGAATTTAAACCATCGGAAAGCTAGGGTCAGGTCAGTTGGGGATCAGAGCTGGTGTGGTGCCGAGTCGTCCCCTGCTGCATAGTGACACTTGGGTCCCAGCTTGAGGCGGCCCATCCGAGTAGGCACGTGGAACGTCTTGTCTCTCTGGCAAGATGACCATCTTCCCCTGCTGTCGGGGGAGCTTTGTAAACTCCGCATTTCAGTGGTGGTACTCTCGGAGGTAGGCAGACCGGGGAGTGGCCAGATCTCTGTAGGTGGATACACCTACAGTACCTTTGGTCTGGTCGCTCTGATGGCTGCCATACTCGGGGAGTAGCTGTTGCTGTGGCAGATCGGCTCCTCCCAATGGTGGCTGATATAACCCCTTTCAACGAGCGGATTATAAGACTCAGACTAAGGCATTCCCTGGGTGTCTTTTCTGTTGTCTCAGCATATGCTCCAATCGCGGTGAGTGATGTCTCGTTGAGGGAGACATTTTACTCGCAACTTCGCTCGGTGGTTGATGGGTGCCCAAAAGGTGACACTCCTCTCATCATGGGTGACTTCAATGCGACCACTGGTACTGACAGAGCTGGCTATGAGGATTGTGTCGGTCCCCACGGGTCTGGCGACCGGGGTGAAAGTGGCTCCATGCTCCTCGACTTTGGAAAAGGTCAGGGGCTGTGTGTTGCTGGATCCTTGTTCCAATGCCCTGAGCCGCATCGTTGGACTTGGTATTCCCACGTCCTGCTTACAGAGGAATCGAAGCATTACGTACATCTGAGTCTGCTCCTCGGAGACTTGCAGTCAGAGCAGGTGATGGAATGGTCCTTAGGGATGACACTGCAGTTGTGACCCACTGGGCCAGCTACTTTGAGCTGTTGTTTAAAGCTGATCCTCTGGCTAGGATGCTGGAAATCTCTAGGTCTATGGTTCTTGAGGCTGATTCCCCAATCAGTTGTGAACCACCCAATCTCACTGAGATTGCACGGGTGGTGAATCAGCTGGGGGTAGGGAAAGCTGCAGGGATCTGTGGTATCCGAGGTGAACTTCTCCAGGCTGGTGGTAAGGCGGTCCTGCTGGCATTGCAGACAATCTTTGCTTCCATTTGGGAGACAGGCGTCATCCCAACTGACTGGAAATCGGGACTTGTTGTCCCTATCTGGAAAGGGACAGTGACCAGAGCAGTCTGGTTTTACACCTAAGAAGTCTACCATCAACCGCATCTTGGCACTGAGGGTTCTCATTGAGCGCAAGCACAAATATCGGCAGAGGTTCTTTGCAGCCTTTGTCAATTTTCACAAAGTGTTTGACTCAGTCGATCGAGTTGCCCTGTGGGACATCCTGAGACTTCACAGGATCCCCCCAAAGCTGCTGGATGTCATGGTCAGCCTGTACACTGGTACTGTGAGTGCGGTGGAGAGCGGAGGAAGAACCTCTGCGTTTTTCCCGGTTGATTTTGGGGCTCGCCAGGGGCGTGTTCTTACTCCTATTCTATTCAATGCTTGCATTAACCCTCTGGAGTTGGCTATTCCGCCCGCAGGATAAAACAGAAATCGCGTCTATCCGTTTAAAAAACGTAAAAAAAAAATAACAATAGCAAGAGACACTGCCTCGAGTGTCTCAGTCCCGAATGAGTCCGAATCGCCCACCCATTTGCAAATAGCGATATTCTATCCAGCTTCACTTTCCATTGTCATTTTCCTCCAGGTTAGCCACTGGGCTTCAGCTGCATCTATACAGCAGCCAGTAAACTGTAAATTATCTCATGCTGCAAAGTTTCTTTGCATTTCCAGTTGCTCCAAAAATTGTCTTAGCCATTGTAATCCTGTCAAATTCTGTTTTATCCTTCCACAATAGTGTTATAAAAAGTATTGTGTTTCTTGAAAATGACCTTGGGCCTGTATCAAAAAGCAGGATTTACTGTTTAGCTAGATAAATGGTTGGATTTAAGGTAGTCTGTGTGAAATACAAGTGAACAAAGATAAAATCCATTTGAACTGGGGTACCTTAAATCTGATACATTTTCTGGCTAAGGATAAAATCCAGCTTCTTGATACAGACCCCTGCCCTGGGCATGTTAATTACCTATTCCCTGTGATGTAAAGCTGTGTAACGGCAAGCCGGTCCCCAGCATGCTGAACTCTGCCTCTTCACAATCTGCTTGTTGAGCCTCTGCTGAAAGGGAAACTGTCATTCTGTATTTCTGTCGTGCGTGCCCATTATCCCACCCCTACCTCACCCTGTTTGCCCTGAATGAGTCACTGATTCCCCAAGTAAGGTTATCTGCCCAAACCTGGGTCTCTGAATCCTGCCTGGGCCTTGGCCCTGATGACCCTTGTGCTCTGAATCCCTATGTGCACCTGTGCTGCTCAGGCAAACTCAGCCTGTGATGTTCCAGAAGTGTATAAAAACATCTGGATAACACCATTTAATTTACACTGTTTGCTGCAGTATAAGTAATTCTTCATTTATTCATCTTTCAAACACTGGGACCTGTAACCTATCCCAGGCAGCACAGGGCATAAGGTTAGGGTACACCCTGGATGAAGTGACTATTTCAGAGCACATATATCCACTCACTCGTACACTACGGGCAGTTTAGAGATGCTAATTAGCATGTCTTTGGACTGCAGGATGAAACCCACATGGCATGGGAAAAACATACGCAGAACAGACATAAGTTTCAAACCCACTAGGCAATAGTACTACTCAGTAAGTGACTGTGCAACTTTATTACAGAAATGACTCTTGGTAAATAATCTTTCATTTCACTAGTTGGGCAGTATCTGATCACTTAGAAGGATTTAGGAACAAATGTTCTCCAGTCTAAAAACATGCTGAAGTGAATTGTAGTTACCTAATTGCCTGCATGTGTGAATGTGCCCAGTGATGGGTTGCCGCCCCAAGAGATCAAGAGACCACTCTTTTTTAAATCTGCATTTTTGAATCCTGGTGTCAGCCTAGTTCTGAGCAGCGGGTTGCTTCCAGGTCCAAAATCTCTAAGACAGCAGTACACAAGAAGAAAGTGAAGCAGGAGACACTGGGAATGACCAGAAACCAGCCAGGTAAAGGGCGGAGACGACTTTCTAATGCCAAAGATGACCGTTAACAACCGACAGTTTCTCATGAATTGGAGGATGATATCAAGTGACCTTCAAAAGAAATGGGAAAAATTAAGTGCAGGTGTGAAGTAGACTGCTGGGACAGTTCGTATCAGGCTTCTGGAAGCAGGACTGAAATCCCATAAACTAAGTAAGAAGTCCTTTATTAATGAGAAACAGATAAGAGCCAGGCTGCAGTTTGCAAAATATATATATATATATTATTCAGACTCACACCCATAAATTGAGAAATGAAACAAAAGATTGTTTAACGATTAATGTGAATCAGTAGGAGGAAATGCAATTAACCTTTTTTCAAAACATTTAATAATGGAAAATATTGCCTTACTGTCTAAGCTACTTTGTTGATGCAGAAGCATCACATACTAATATGAATCATCTATCATCTTGCCAACAGAGCCAATACTGTTGCAACAGCATATTCTTTGTGCCATCTTGTGGTGTAAAATGATTATTACATGTTTTTCCCCAAGTAAAAGTCTTTATTGTCATTTTAATGCATTCAGCATCAGCAATTGAGCAAGCACACTACATATTATGTAAAATACGTGATAAAAATATATATTGCCTTCTGCTGAGCAGAAAAGGATGGGTCTTGATCCTACCCAAGGTTACTTCCTCTCTCTGGGAGTTTTTCCTTGCCATTGTTGCCTCGGGCTTAATGTGGTCTTTCTGACTTCTTCTTTAAAGTGATTTATAAATAAAATTGATCTGAACTGAATTTAATATTATTTTTCTTTAGCATAAAAATATTTCTTATTATTAGTTTCTGTAACAGGAAAACATTCTGGTCAAAATTACGACTTGCAGCAATGGATTGTAACAATCTGAAATGTTTTGTTTCATGTTTTTGCATAAAAAGTTAATTAAAAATGGGAGTTTAATTGCACCAGGCTTGGTGGTTGATGGGTGTCCACGAGGTAACATTCCCCTGGTCATGCGTGACTTCAGTGTGTCCACTGGTATTGATAGGGCTGGCTATGAGGATTGTGTCGGTCTCCATGGGTCTGGTGACCAGGCTGAAAGTGGCTCCCTGTTCTTTGCCTTTGTGAAAGGTCAGGGGCTGCATGTCACTGGATCCTGGTTCCAATGCTCTGAGCCACATCGTTGGACTTGTTACTTCAGTACTGATGGTGCACTAAAGGAGATCGATCACATCCTCGTGGGCAGATGTTAGAGGCTCCTGTAGAACTGCAGGGACTACATACAGTAAGTGCCCAGTTTGTGAATTCTGACCACAGACTTGTTGTTGCTACTCTGAAGATTCAGTTTAGATCCAGTAGGCTACCACCTACTAGGAGAAGGAGGCTGGAACTAGCCAGACTCCAATATCAAGTTGTTTCTGATGAGTTTGCATACAGTTTGTGTGGCTAATTTGCAAACTTGGGTGTGACTGCTGACTCTAATGTGATGTGGGAGACCTTCTGTGATAAGATCCTGAAGATTGCTGAGGGTTGTGTTGGTGTTGCCAGTGTTCCCAGAAGGAGGTGTTTCATCTCACAGGGCACCTTGGATACAATCATGAGGAGTCACAGCGTACGACTGGAGGAAACTCCAGTCTGTACCAGGAACTGAGGAGGACGACTGTGAGGACTCTGAGGGCAGATAAAGAGACATTTGTTTGACAAGTCTGTGAGCAGGTGACACATCATCTGTGGTCTTGTGACCCACATACTGCTTACAGAGGAATCGAAGCATTACATATATCGAATCTGTTCCTCGGAAACTTGCAGTCAGAGCAGGTGATGGAACGGTCCTTACGGATGACACTGCAGTGGCGATCGTCTGGGCCGGCTACTTTGAGCAGTTGTTTAAAGCTAATTTTCCAGCTAGGATGCTGGATAACTCTGGGTCCATGGTTCTTGAAGCTGATCCTCCAATCTGCTGTGAACAACCCAATCTCACTGAGGCTGCTTGGGTGGTGAATCAGCTCGGGGTAGGGAAGACTGCAGAAATCTGTGGTGAACTTCTCCAGGCTGCTGGTAAGGCTGTCCTCCTGGCATTGCGGGCAATCTTTGCTTCCATTTGGGAGACAAGCATCATCCCCACTGACCAGAAAACGTGATTTGTTGTTCCTATCTGGAAAGGGAAGTGTAAACGCCTGGATTGCAGCAACCCCTGGGGGATAATACTGCTCTCGGTGCTGGGTAAGGTCCTTGCTAGAGTCATCCTTAACATGATCCATGACCACTTGCTTGCCTACCAGTGACCGGCAGTTTGGTTTTACCCATAAGAAGTCTACCATGAACCAAATCATGGCACTGAGGGTTCTCATCGAGACTAAGCGTGAATATTGGCAGAGGTTCTTTGCAGCTTTTGTCGATTTTCATAAAGCATTTGACTCAGTTGATCAGATTGCCCTGCGGGACATCCTGAGATTTCACGGGATCCCCCTGAAGTTTCTGGATGTCATGGCCGGCCTGTACATTCGGCGAGTATGTGCAGCTATCAATCACTCTGGACCAAATCGTAAGGGAACAGAGAAGAGCCAGTCCCCGTTCGGCCGGAGTCCCCACACCCTCTCCGCCACCGCAGCTGACTTCGGAACCCATGCAGGTGGGACAGATGCCTCTTACCCCGGAAGAATGCACATGTCTCCTGAGACAGGGATTGTGCCTTTATTGTGGGGAGATTAGCCACCTTAAGCATAGCTGCCCCACTCGGCCACCTCGCAACATGAACGAAGGACCTGTGGTAAGAGTTACGTTGCCACCTGACATTCCCAGAATGCAATTGACTGTTCCTCTAGCTTTCAGCTGGGGGGGGATCTGGTGAGAAGCCAGGTATTGCTGGATTTGGGCGCTGCGGGGAATTTTATTGATGCCAAATCTGCGTGGGGACAGTAAATCCCCCAGGAAGAACTTCACCGGCCACTGATAGTAGGGGGGGTCAACGGAGCCCCCATGGCTTCCGGCAAGATAACCTATAAAACCATACCCCTTGGCCTTACCGTAGGAATACTCCATGAGGAACTGATCCAGCTACTGGTGATTCTCTCGATGAAAGACTAAACCATTTTTGGACATCCGTGGTTACGACTACATAACCTCTGGATCGATTGGAGGACCGGTGAGATCCAAGCCTGGTCTCCCCAGTGTTTTCATTCTTGTCTTTCAGTTTCATGCCATGTTTCTTCCCTAGAATGCCCCCTGCCGGAGGACCTCTCCGTGGTACCGGAGTCCTTTCATGACTTCCAAGGTGTTTTTATCAAAACCAAAGCCTACGGTCTACCACTCCATTGAGTGTCAGACTGTGCCATAGAACTGCTCGAGTGAGCTACCTTGCCTCATGGGAGGTTGTTTTCCCTCTCCAGACCAGAGGAGGAAGCCATGGTGCACCTACATTCAGGAGTCTCTCCAACAAGGTATTATCCGCCCGTCCACCTCATTCGTGGCGTCAGGATTTTTCTTAGTAGGGAAAAAAGACGGCGGACTTAGGACCTGTATTGACTACCAGGCATTAAACGCCATTATCAAGAAATGATGAGAACCCCTTCCGTTGATCCCCTTGGCGTTGGAGCAGCTCCGCTCCACATGGATCTTCACTAAGCTGGACCTTAGGAGCACCTATAACCTGATCCGAGTAAGGGAAGGTGACAAGTGGAAGACCTCCTTCATCACCTCAACTGGTCAGTACGAATACCTGGTCATGTCTTACAGGATAGCTAATAACCTCTTGGTGTTTCAGTCCTTCATGAATGAGGTGTTCCAAGACATGCTGAACCATTTCGCCATAGTTTACATCAATGACATCCTTATCTATTCCGAAACAGTGGAGCAACACATCTATCATGCGAGGCAAGTATTCCAACGGTCGAGAACTAATTGTACGTGAAAGGGGAAAAATGTGAATTTCATCAGTCTGTCATCAAGTTTCTAGGCTACAAGATCCAGCCCGGTGTGGTCGCCATGGACGAAGACATGGTGTCAGCAGTCCGTAACTGGCCTCAGCCCCGGACAATCAAAGACCTCCAGAGATTCCTTGGGTTTGCTAACTTCTACCGTTGCTTTATTCACGGTTTCAATGCAGTTGCAGCACCTCTTACTGACCTCCTGCAGCAGGGAGAGAAGCTGCACTGGACGACGGAAGCCCAGCATGCCTTTCAAACCCTGAAGCGCTGTTTCTGCATAGTGTGCCAGAAGTGTTTAGTTATAATAGAGTTGGAGGACAGGATTCGCGCTGTGGAGGAGCGCATTAGCACTTTAGTGGAGATTAAACAGATTGATGAATTTATAGATACAGCTCAGTCAGAGCACACAGCCAGCTTAGGTCTGGTCGTAGTCCCTCCTGCCACAACTGTCTCCAGTCTGGCGCCGGCACCAGCGGCCAGCACACGCGAGCCCTGGGTCACGGCCCGGCGTGGCCCTAGGAGTTCCAGGCCGAGAGCTGCTGCACACCAGTCGGTTGTTATGTTTAGTAACAGGTTCGCCGCTATCAATCAGTGCGTCTGCCAGAGTGGAAAAGGTGCTCGTGATTGGAGACTCGATCGTTAAAAATGTTAGAGTTTCAAACAGTCGTAAAGCAACGGTTTCTGTAAAATGCCTCCCCGGGGCCAGAGTTTCCGACATCGAGGCGAAATTGGACTCCCTCTCCAGCAATGAAGTCTCCACCTTGGCTGTTCACGCTGGAACTAATGATATAAAGTCCAGACAATCTGAGGTATTAAAGAGGAGCTTCATTTCTATGTGTGCAAAAGCTAAAAGAAAATGCCGGAATCTAATTGTCTCTGGTCCCTTACCAATTCCCTATAAAGGGGATGTAACCTACAGTAGGCTACTCTCCCTAAACCGCTGGTTAGAGACTTAGTGTGCGTCTCAAAATATTGCCTTTGTGGACAATTAGGACCTTTTTTGGGAACAGCCTGGCTTTTATAGACGGGACGGTCTTCATCCTAATTGGAGGGGATCATTTATGCTGTCTCAAAACATGGCGAGTAAATTACCTGCATGACCAAGAGCACCACCCAGGTCTCAGTCTTGGAATCTTAAATCGAAGGCTGTTTACTTCCTGACCATGTCTGACCTTGACCAAGGTGCTCCACAACATGGCATCCCCTAACTATTTAGAGTTAGAGTTGAGTGAACCTAGAAGGAATATAGTAAGTATT
>JAAGVU020000297.1:0-14851 GCA_011763525.2 Mormyrus iriodes | reverse complement strand
TGTTATTTAGTAACAGCAGCGCGACACCACCCCGCCCTACCCGCCCCCGCCCCCCCCCGCGCCCTCCCCCGTCGCCGCCGGCGGGCGGGGGGGGGGGGGGGGGGGGGGGGGGGGGGGGGCTCGAACAGCATCACCAGAAAATGGCTTCGTCGGGGTGCTCACACGTTTCTCAATTTAGCCTAACCACTCGGCATGAGGCCGCAGAACCGCAGAACTCTGAAATTACTTATACACAGATGTAGGAATAAAAGCAATGCACAGAGTGGGACATTTACATATTTCAGCAAACTGCCATAATTGAAGCAAAAGTCAGCGGTTTCACCAGTGAAGTCTGACGCTGCCTGCAAAACACCGTTCATGCGAAATGAAGCTGCGTTATGAAGGTGACGACCACAGACCATCCAGAGAAACGCCACAGGGCCCTAGGAAAATACCAAGTACTCGATGGGGGCGATGGGTACAATAACATCGCTAACAACAAACAGCATAGGAGCGTCAGATAAAGAGCAGCTAGTCTGAGAAGCATAACCAAAAATGAAACAAGCCGAGCTACCAGTACCCAGAAAGGAGTCACTCTCCCGCCATCGGCCGCTTGGACCAGCCTAGCACAGCAGACAACCTGCGATAAAATCCCGAGTTTCACTCCTTACACCCATCTTGCATTCCTGCCTGCGCGAGTGCCGTTTAATAATGATTATTTATGATCAGAATCAACTAAAACGTCCTGAGTACTCCTGACAACGAACTGCAACAGAGTAAGGATCTGAGTTGGGTGACAACAGATTTACATTTCCTTATTTAGTAGAAGCTTTTATCCAAAGTGAGAAAGCAGGGTCAGCCGGTCCCTGGGGCCTAAGGGCCTTGCTCAACAGCATAACAATGAAATCACTCTGCTGACCGCGGAATTTGAACCAGCGACCTTCAGATTACGGATACAGCAGCCTAAGCCGTCGAGCTACGCATCACCCCCAAGATTTATCACCAGGCGAGTACTTGGACAAAACGGGGCAAGCAGCGTCAGCTCGAAGGTTCACATAAAAGACCGACAAATGGCAGAGCGCCGTTATTTCAAATTCAAACGGGAGCGTTTAATTCAAGCGCAATGGAGCGGCAGCTCCTTTATGCCCCCGTAATAAGTCGTGTAACTTATTCAGCGTCGTATTCATCGTGGACCGCTGGCAGAACCTGAACCGGCCTACTTTTAAATCGGGAAGAAACTGACTGGCATCGTTCTATACCCTCTCACCACCAGCAGAGAGACTGCGGCATGACCACCCCCTGCAGGTCTGCCTCCGCCAGCGACAGATGTGACGCTCGTTTGAGCCTGCATGGTCCACAGTGTGTAAAGATGGAGATCAGTCTGGAAGACCGACTGGACCATGGGGGCTATGTAAACAGCAGAACTGAAAATAAAAACTGATGGACAGAGAGCTGGGAGCGACTGTTTCCAATTCTGTCCTGTTGCCTTTACTTGCTACATACAGGGTCTCTCTCACTAGCCAGTGTGGACCACAAAAAACACAGCATGCATGCTTATGTTAAAGTTACATCTGGGTCCAGCTTTACCGCAACCATTTAGATCAGTGTTTCGCAACCCAGTCCTCAAAGACTCCCCAGATGGTCAACGTTTTTGCTCCCTCCCAGCTCCCAGCACACCTGTACAAGGTTTTCAGTGTTCTTGATTGGCCGGGAGCTGGGAAGAAGCAAAAACACGGACTGTTTGGGGGAGCCGGGGGACTGGGCATTTGACGTTCTTACTACGACGAAGAACGAAGAAGCACTGAGCTGCTCCAAAACCGAGCATCTGCTATCAATTAAACAAACACCCCCAATTGGTACCCGGACTCTTCAGGTCGTTCCAGGTCAGGGAGCCGAGAGGTTACTTGCAATTTCATCAACATCTAGTTCATGTGACAGCGCCCCCCCCGCAACTAAAAAACACAATCCCCTCGAACACTGTTCAAACACTCGCCGGCTCTCACGTAACATCTGTCTGACAGCGATATCAGCTGAAAAAATAAACGCAGCTCCAGAAGTATTTGCGCTCAAACACAGCACGTGGCCTAATTAATAAAACTGCACGCGGTGTGGGAGGGGGGCGCGCACCCCGATAGGTTTACACTGTAAACAGCACGAAGCTCTGCTGCCACAAGATAAGGCCGGTTCAAACTCACTTCGAGTGCGGCCATGGGTGCATCGCTGGGCCCCGGTGCCTCTCGCCGGCATGAACCAACATGGTCAATAATACACATTACGGGGCAGCGAGCCCGCGTGCCAGCCTGGATTACCGCTCGTGTCATTATGAGAGGGGACGTGTCGTCAGCCTGGGCTCAACAGCGCCCGCCAGCCCCGTACATGTTCCGGAACCTTCCGGGGCCCACAGTTGTTTAGATATGCTCACTATATGGTTCCAAGACACTCCCTCCCCCCATCACCACTGGCGCCAAGTGACGGTCCCAGATGCGAGATGTGCACAGTTCTATTTGAAAATCTCTTTTCCAGAAGGTTCCCCCCATTTTCAGCTTGGCATAAATGCCAATTACCTGATTCTTTCTAGCATGCAAATGAGACACGAAGGGGAACATGGCAAACCGCACATGCGGCCCAGAGACGGGGCTATCTTTCTGGACAATCCCCCACTTAACACTTCAATCAAGCGCCATAAGACTAATAGAATTTTTTTCAATTGCAAAACACCAAAATAAAGGCTGAATCGCAGCATCCGACGCCCCCAGCCAGCTCATGGTTTCCACGCTGGTGACACATGAGCCTCCACCGTGAACGAACGCATCTCCCCACCACAGGGGGGCAGCACCAGCTGAGGGAGACGAACACCTGGCTGCGTCGCGGATTAACCACTGCAGCCAAAACCTCTTAACGTGCTTGAGCTGCACTGTCCTACCTCTGCTCCTATAAAAGAAGGTGGGGCTTGGGAGGGGAAGAGGGTGTGGCTTGGGTAGGGGGCAGGATCTGCGAATGGGTGAAGATGGCAGCACCAGCGAGTGAGGGAACTGGGTTGGGCCAGGGACAGTGGGGTGGGGGGGGGGGAGGCAGTGATGAGAGGCAGGCAGAGCCCAGGAGAAGGACGCCTCTTAGCATTGCAAACACGCACATGTGCACACACCACACAGGAAGGTCGCATGTGGGACTGAACCAGACCGGTCACATATGGCCACAAACCTAAGACGGGCTATTTCATTTACAAAAGCCAGTCACCCACCTGATGGGGAAACAAGTGAAGAAAATAATAAACTGAACCCTGCCCAGAGCATCTGAAATCTTACCACAAATTTCCACAGGCAAAACAACGTGCCACCCCCTCCCTGCTTTGCTGCAGCACTCGGCAGGTGATGCAAGCACTGGAGACATCCCTGTCATCCCCCGAGAGCACGATACTATCACCAGGAAGCACATAGACCGTTTCCAGCATGAGCGCGGCCCGGCGGGGCACCCGGGGGCCGCACCTGCACTTCCTGTCACGCCAGGTTATCAGCAATCCGGCTCTCCTGTCCTATGGCCCCAGTTCAGTGGCCGACACCGGAAGATGGACCCGGGGGCCCGTGGAAACGCAAGTTCCGGCCCTTCCTCTTACCCCGGGATGTGTAACCGTGGCAACACCAGCGGCCTCAAAGCAGACAACCAGAGCCCCTCCTGCAGGAACCTCCCCACGGAGGGTATCCGGACCAAGGAGGGCGGGGCGGGGCGGGGGGACCTAAACCCACAGCTGGCCATTTATATGCATCTTCTTCATGCCCGTCAGACTGGGGAACCACAGCCGGATCTGGACGGCACGGAGACAGGAAGCCCCTCCTTCCCCACCGCATAACAGCAGCTCTCCACAGAAGACTTCAGAACGCCTCCCTTGCAGCTCATACTTGAATTGTATCCAGTCCTAAAGCTGGTGGAACAGAGAATTGGGGGGGGGTCGGGGGGGGGGGGGGGGGCTGTTTTCTTTAATTGCTATTGACAAGGCTGTTATTTACTGCAAAAG
Organism: Mormyrus iriodes; assembly: GCA_011763525.2. NCBI lineage: Eukaryota > Metazoa > Chordata > Actinopteri > Osteoglossiformes > Mormyridae > Mormyrus > Mormyrus iriodes. The sequence continues at coordinate 10,860 of JAAGVU020000297.1, read as the reverse complement.
GTATTGCTCTCTGACGCTCACCCACGCCTCCCTCTCCCGTTCTCTCTCTCTCTCTCTCTCTCCCTCTCTCCCTTTCGGGCAACAGTGTTGGAGGTGTCCCAGGGGTGAAACCGTGTACAATCCATTTGCGAAATGCACGCTGCAGCTGTAATTACGCTCCGACAAACAAGAATTAGCAAGAAGCCAAACTATAATTTCTTGAGATTATGAACGACAAGGCGTTAGTGACCCAAAAAAAGAGTATGGAGGCGAGGGGTTGGGGCCAGACTGGTGTCCCTCAGAAGAGGCACTGCAAAAGCACCCCCCACCCCCGCCAATTCAACCCCCGCCACCTGAGTACGAAGCGTGAAACCCACAGGTCAGCTTCAGGCCACATTTCGTTGGCTTGGAAAACAACAGGACCACGGGTGGGACGTCCCATCAGGAAGTTCCCATAATGCTTTGTGGGAAGCATGACTCGAAGCCCCCTCTGCTAACAGTAATCGGCAAAGATGAGCTTGTCTGATACGGGGGCCCCTTGGAGGGCAAGCAGCTCAAAAACAAACACAGAATCAAATATATAAAAATCCAAGAAAATAAAACTGGCAGTCGGTTAATGCAGGAGACCATCCGGAGGCGACGGGGTATAAGATAAATATACATGAAGAGACAGAGCGGCCCATGGCCCAGCCCTGCGCACTGCAAGGGGGACTACCGGCACCTTCCGTCGCAATATAAATGTTAATTGCGCAGAGTGGAGGAAATGCAACACAAACAAAACGTGTTGTTGCTGTTCTCAGGGGGTCTCGGGGGGGTGGCTGGTTCCACTGCTGCCGCCACCCCCCAAAAATCAGAACTGCTTTTTGGCACACAGATCTTGGGGGGAGCAGAATGGGAGAAAAGACAGGTTCTCTGGGACGGGGGGAAATACCCAACAAACCTCTGCGTGACCTCCTGACACCACTCTGCTGTCTCAGCCTGTCATGCTGCCCCTGGCCCCAACCATGATTCACCCCGTCCCGCGTCCAACAGCTTACGCCATCGATTCTTAAGCGGAACCCATCACAGCGATTAGCCACTCTGATCCATAACCAGGCATTCCAAGCAGTGAACCGCAGAGAATGAAATACAGAGAACAGACACGCCGATCTTCATTGGCTGCCCCAACGCAAGCAGGGCTGGGGGTCTGGACATGTCTGCCAGGGTCAGTGACCTCTGATGTCACTGGGGAGCCCCCCGCCTACCATTACATTTTTAAATAAGGAACCATTTAAGGATTCTGATAAGGATCACACTCTTCCCAGTGGAGAGAAAAAACATGTTTGGATCAGTTTTTATGCTTGTGCCTTGCTTGTGTGTGTGTGTGTGTGTGTGTGTGTGTGTGTGTGTGTGTGTGTGTGTGTGTGCGTGCGTGCGCGCACACTTTCTGGTTATCTTCACTGTGTGAAAAAGAAAGGTGATTTAATAGGCTCCCCCTCCTCCCCGGACACCCCTGCACCTCGATTAACCATGGCACAGAGAATCCTGGATCGTCAGCATTAATTGCTGGTGGTAATTAACAGCTCGCTGAAGGGTGTCAATTCCTGGGAAGGTCCAGTGTGAATATGGACCTACCGCCCTCTGAAAATATACACGAAAAGCTTTCAGCGGCTGAAACCTGCAGAAGGACAAAAAAGTTGTTTTTATTTTATATGTTTGATTGGACCTCCTTGGCGACACTGTGATCGGACTCCCGGCTCCACAGCCGCCACCTCCTCCTCCTCCGTTTCCAGAAAGTTCTGGCAGTTCTCTGGAGCGCGAATTGATTCTCTCCGTCTTGCGCTTTATCCCGCTCAAAGAGTCACCTGCCCGCCGAGAATCCATCGTGCCAAACGGCAGCCTACGACATCCTACCCCGACGCTCAACTTGGCCCCATCACCCCCCCCGTAGTCTTTTTAAGAGACTCTGGTAATAGAGAGGACTCTGCACCTTATCAGCTGAAAGGTGAGTATTTATTGCCAATAAAACCAAGGGGGTGTGGGGGCAGAACACCTCTACGCATCAGTGGTGGTCCGGCACTCATAACTAATGCGTGAATATATGTATTTAGGGTTGGCCCATCTCAGAATATCTCCCAGGGAGCGCAATCTACTCCCGATTCCCGAGATCCATGTGCAGGTGCCAAAGCCCTAATTATGGTGTGGATTCTGTTCACGGGACCGGAACAGCACGCGGCCTGCCCTGCGGCCCGTGGACTCCAGAACAAAGGCGTGTGGAAAGCCAGGAGGACGGGACGTTCCGTAACGGATGGCTGCAGTAAAAACGTTAAACACCCCCCCCCACCCCGCCACAAAGGAGCGAGGGGTGCCCTCTGTGTTCAATGGGCAAAAATGACCGTTTATAAAGTTTAAGAACTAAGTTATGTGCAGGACGCCCAACAAACCTGGCGACCTGGCAAATCCACACCCCGCTCTGTGATGGGGCTATGGCAGAATTTTTGCCCCCCCAGACATCCAATTAGGGGAGGGACTTTCAGAACAGCCCTATTCCCTGCCAGCTCTCACCCAGAGTATACACATCACTGCGGTAACCCAACACCTCGCAATGCAGCAAGCAACAACAAAGTGCACGGGAGGGCCAAATCAAAACTGGGGAAAAAAGTGAATGGATATACCCCCCCCCCACCCCTTCATCCAGCACCACAACTAAGGTGGAGCTTCACTGTTTGTTTTTCATATAGGTGGAAGCATTAAATCTGACCCCCCCCCCCCCCGACAGCCTCGAGTGTTATGGTGGACACCAGCCGACACGGCGACAAGCTTTCCACAGCTGCTAAGACACAGCACTGGGACAGCACCTGCTTGGTGTAACTCTAAGCCTCACCCCCAGCTGCAACTCTGACACATCAGCCTTCTTCCATTCATTATTTATTGCTATCTACCTCAAACTTGCTTCTAGAATACAGTATCTGTCATAACACTGCATTCACTGAAACTAGTACAGTAGCTGATTTTGTTGACTGACTGTATGTTGTCTTGTCCTGTAATATTGAACTGTTGCTCTTGTGTGTATCTTGTGTTGTTTCTGTTTTTGTTCTTTGTGTTGCACCATGTTCCTGGAGAAACAATGTTTCATTTCACTGTGTATACGACTGAAATGACAAACCTACTTGACTTGACTTTATGTAACACTAAGCCCCGCCTCCTGCTGCAAATGGCAGATCAACCATTTGACGCAACCCCTAGGTTTGGCCCCAACTGCAACGCTAAGACATCAGCTATGGGATGTAACCTTAAGTCCCACCCCCGATTCCCACCAATAGCTGAAAACCACACCTCTTCCTGCTTTGTCAAACAGGCCCATATTAGAAATAGCAGCCCACTAGTGTTAATCTGAGGCCACGGTCACAAAATCATTACCCCCGCCCCACCCCTAGCCCCATTTCCTGCCCTACAGCCAGGTTGCCAGTCGGAAAATTCCCAGATTAGCTTCCGTCTCAGACGACCCATATGCCGGCCAATCAGAGCCTGCGATGAGGAGGGGTGGACGGCGGGGGTCCACCCCTGCGGATCAGGCCGCCGGAAACCCTTCAATGGCCGGGGGAGGGGGGGGGGGTCCCCGTCGAGGCCTCTCCCATGTGTCCATTAACAATGTAGCGTATTTCTCCGGTAAACGCCACTGGCGAAATGTCACCGCTGGGGGACAATAAAAACAAAACGAGAACGGTGGCAATTTGGGTTCCCCATGCAGACAGTAGCCAATTAAAAAAACGCCTGGAGACGTTAAAAGGAAACCGCTGACAACGGGGGGTGGGGGGACGACGGGGATGGTGGTCAGAGGCAGGAACGAGCTGATCTCTCACCAGGCCCCTTGGGTCACCTACCGGCGAGCAACAGCCCACCCCCCCCCCAATTGAAGCTCACATTCCCTCGAATGGCCAGCTCTCATCCTCTGGGCCGTGTCGAAGTTATTTTCAGCAGTTTGCTGCACTAACCATTGTCCATAGCTGGCAAGAGTCAAAGGAAGCCTAACGATTCCTACTAGCACCCTCCCAACTCACCCCCCCTCCCCACCCCCAACCCCTGTGCAATTACTGCTCTGCCCGGCGTGCACCAATTCAACAGTAACAGGGACAAAAGCAGACAGCAGCCCCACTTTCCGCTGACGGTGTACAGCCTGAATATTCTATATTGGTGGGGGAGGGGGGAACAGAAGCTGTCACATGACACACAGCCAGCACGTGATGTGTGGAAAGCAGACACGAGGCTCCAGAGCATTAATCTGCTGGGGGGGGGGAGTAACCAGCCAAGACTGTCAAAGGGTGATGTTTTTGTGGAAGAGGACAGGAGAAAAGAAAATAGGGAAACTTCAGGTGAACAAACACGATACAGCGTCCCCCGACTGGACCCACGAAGTCCCCACGCTCAGTCTGTCATTCTCCCTCTGCAAAGAGTCTGCAGTGTTCATGTTTACTCACCTAAAGAGGAAACTGAGCTTGCCAATTTATCCCCCCTCAGCCTCTCTCTCTCTCTCACACACACACACACACACACACACACACACACGCAGGCACAGACACGCACAGGGGACGTTTAATTTATTAACTTCAGGACTTGGGGGATCGAGGGAAAGGTCAAAGGTCAACGCAGACCACACAGGTTCCCTTGTAACGGTGTCACATGACCGGATTTACATACCTGATGCACAGAGGCCTCACTGGCGGGGAAAACAAATCCAGTTTGCCATGATCAAGTGAGGAGGGGGGCTTCTCACACAGAACCCCCCCCCCCACTTTAACAGCGTAAATGTTCACAAGAGTTAGTGCAGCACCTCTATACACAGCAGTCTGAGAGGCCATTCGTCCTCGAGTAGGGCTTCCACGTCAAAATCAATTCACTAGACACCACCATCCCGCCTTAAAACCGGCATAATGAATTTTAAATAGCGTCGTGCGTCACTCCCCTGACCGGATGAAGGCCGCATCGCCGTGACGACACCGGGCTACGGCACAGCAATGTAAACAAGACCAAAAAGAATGCGTGGTTTCTGTACAGCTTCACATGCCTGCCAGGCGTCCCATTTTGAGGTTGGGGGGGCTACAGATATCCGGTTGGATAAAGGCCCCCCCGCTCCTGCTCTGATTCTCAAGCCACCACCACGATTAGCTCCGGACTCGGCCCAGAGCCGAGCTGAGCTGGCCATTAGCAAGGCGGGCTGTTGAGGGGAGGGGGGTATCCGGAAGGAGAGACCTGTCCTCCAGGTGCCGGGGGCCGGGGGGGAAAGTTTTTTTCCAAAGCAGCATAAAAGGAAAGCTGAGTCGCTCTGCCTGGGGCAGGATCGTGTTTCCGACAGCTGGGGGCGCCGCTCACCGGAACACTGACTGGAGCGCCCTGGGAGCGAGGCTTAGGGACGGTCAGGGACCTGAATGGTCAGAGTCACTGCGAGCGGCTCCATCTAGGGGGCGGATCCTGCGTGGGGCAGGGCTGGTGCATTAATGCATCCAGTGTGCACGCGGCGGGCCTGAATCATTACCGTCGCTAAGTGGCTTCCGCGCATAAATACGCCGGCTCGCTGGCACGAATCGGCACACCCGCTCCTGTGGTGCTGTCAGCTAAATTTAGAACTTTTTCCATGCGGCGACCGGGGCATGGCGGAGGGTAAAGCCACCTCGGGGCGCATTTCAGCGGCAGCAGAAGAGGGCGGCAGAGGCCCCGGCTCCCGTTACAGCCTGGCGAGTCGCTGGGGCAGAGTCAGGTGACTGGAGGGCGCACCGCCTGTCCGATCAATCTGCTCTGCCGATATCCAGGATGAAGCGGATGGCTGCTGTCATCCACTGAGCCCTGTGCAGTTAAAGGGGACTGAGAGCAAATTAAAAGGCATGTTTTCATCCTAAAGGTCAGTGGCTTTCATCAGGGGGCCTGTGGGGCGAGGGGGTACCATAACAAAGATAGGTTGTCCCCAAAAGAAGGGCTGACAAGCTGAAGCATAAGCTGATACAGACAAGGCCCAATACAGTTCTATCAGAGTTTATCTAATGTCACACCTCACCCAGTTAAACACCATGCCCCCCCCCCCCCCCCAAAGAAGAAAAGAGAAGAGGGTCAGGGGCATTAGGCAGGGTGTGAGATACTGTGCATAATTTATACTCTCCTTACGAATTTGCACATCTTGAGAGAGAGATCACAGCCGCGATCTTAAACGAGTCTCGGTGGGGTCCCTGGGCACCCCTCCACACAGCCCAGCTCCGGAAGGTCCAACACCGGCTCCTCACGCACACCAGTCAACCCTAATGAGATCCAGCTCCCACCCCCCACTGCCCCTGATTCTGAGTGGGGGGAAAAAAAAGAAAAACTTCCCCCACAGACGCCAGAGCGAGTCGATGGGCTACAGGAAAGGCAGTTTCCTAAAATAATAATTAACTGGGCGATTTAAAAAAAACGCCACCCTGCCCACGCACTCAATTATTCCCATCCACTCTGCGCTTTCCCCCCATTGAGTCCCGAAATAGCCCGGCATTCATATTTTAAATGCCAGAGGAGTGGAAACAGCCGCGTCACGTTCAGGACAGCGGCTTCCTCGCCTGCCGACACGCTTGCCGCATTTCTTCATGGAAACTGCTCCAGATGCACAAACAAACTTTTTTTCGAATGTTTTTTTAGGAGGGTCTAAATGACTTCTGAATTTTATTTTTAATTACTCCTAATTTTCCGCTCCAAGATAGGGGATGGGGATACATTTGCCTCACCTGTTGTATCTCGGTAAGCAAATGCTTTGAAACAGAACGATAATCAAACAAATGTTTGTTTGCATTTGTTAAAAAAATATGAATTTATGTATGCTTACACAAACGGCGCCAATGCCGTTTAAACAAACTGAAAAAGACAAGCGATTAAATTATTTGAAACCCACACCAGCCTATTTAAATTAAAATAAAAAAACAGGTGGATTTTCAGAAGATTAAATGTATTATCATGTCAATCAATTTACCCGAGTCACTTAGACGACACAGCAGAAATATTTAATTAGTATTTGTTGGAAACCTGCACAACCAATTTTTTTATATATCAGCCTCACAATTATACATCGGCAATAACAGCGCCGTGTAAACACAACGGAGCAGTGGCAGAGTGCCTAAGAGCTGTAGACGTAAAAATAGCAACATTTTAACGTTCTCCAGACACCATTATCGTAAACGCTGCAGCGCTAAGAGTTGTTTCCGGAGGGGGGGAATCTGACTGTAACAGGAGATTTAACCAAGATTATAACAGGGTAGGAAAATCACTTGTGTGTGGTACGATTGGGGGAGATTTGAGTTACAAAATTCGTTAAATCATCTATGACACCTGACAGAAGCCCTTAATTTCCTGCATCGCCCCCCCCCCAATCACACAGGAACAGTGTGAACAATAGTCCTCCCCCACAAATGCCCAGGTTTGGATGGGGATCACACAGGGAAATGATGCCCTCCCCAGCCTCCTCGCCCCCAGCATGTACATCCTATCCACAGTCACACCACCACACTTGGGTGGGGGCCCCCCGGAATACGGTAACCATGGTGACGTGCCGGTCACGTCCCAGTGGGGTAAAGCAGGGCACTCCCGAAACCAAGGGACATTCATCAAGGCAGAAAGAACCAGCTCCGGGGCGGGGGGGTAGGGGGGTGGATAGACACAGGTAGAGCTCAGCACTAAAGAAGACAGAGGCTGCCCCCCCCCACACCGGCCCGACGTGGTAATCCAATCCGGGTGGGGGATTAACCGAGTGACTACACCGTGTTTAAGGTGTACAAATGAGGCTGGGATCTGGTTGCTGGATCTTGACACAGGGTGGACCTGTGAAAGGGCAGCACAAACATGAGAGACACACACACATGTATACACACATACACACACACAGACACACACACACACCATTCCCAGGCTAAAAACTTCCAGAGGGTTAAAAAAAAAAAAACATGATAAATTGCACTCTTGACAAACGGCTTTCGGAGGACGGGACGTGTGTGCGGATGGGGACAGGGCGAGTACCACCCTCCTCACCTTCAGCGAGACAGTCTCGCCTTCCCAAAGCCATCCCTTTCGCAAGCCCTGTTGGGGGAACAGCTGGAGATCTGAGCCAGACAATCGAATCGGCTTTAATCTTCTTCCCAGTGGAGCTGGATTCGGTGGGGGGGGTCAGTTCCAACACCCCCTTTGAAGCAGGTAGCTCCATTAGCTTTTATCGCTTCCACAAAAACCTGCGGAGAAAGTCACACGCCCCCTTTTCCAACAAGCAACAATTTCCCCCGAAAAGATAACTTTATAAAGGATAAATAAAATAAAATTTAAGGTGGAGGATGCCCCCCTTCCCGCCTAGAGCTGTTCAATGTCAACCAACTTCAAGGGGCCAATTTCACTTTGATGTGGTGAAATATGACAGCTGACAGCGGTGAAAACATAGGCCTGCCTACCAAAAACAACACAAAAACAAGCCAGTAAGTACAGCGTGCTGTCTGCACCCCCCTCCACCCCCGCCCCACAAATCCGGGGGCCGACACACACCTCACCCGATCACCGGCACTTCCAGAAGCTTCCAACGTACTTTATTTTAACATATATATCAGCAGCAACAGGCTGATACAAAAGCACACTAAGCAGAGGGATCACCACGGTGACAGTCACGCATGGCAACGGCGCCTCTGATCTTCCGGAGCTGCTCGTTCCCGCGTGTTTCCTGACAGCCTTTATCCCCTCCTTCTCATTTAATCTCTTGAACAAAAATGTATAAACGGCAACAAATAAATCCTGCAACACTATTGGCTCACAGAACAATTTGAAAGCTTTCCTCTGACCCCTAGAAAGTCTTTAAGGGGGGAGTGGCTTCAAATTAAGGTCATCCCATGCTGGCCCCCTCACACTCAAACCCCCCCCCCCCCCCCCCGCCATTGGCACCGTTCGGCCAGACCGAGACCATGACTAACTACAGGACTACAGCCGTCCGGAGGAGAAGTCAATCACACACACTGGTGCCATTCAGGAAGTGGCCCAAGAAATACCATGTAGGTAAGCAGGCTGGGGAAGGTGGTGGAGGGGGTTGTAAAAAGCTCAGACAAAGCAGGCTGGAATTGCACTGCTTTGATTAGTTAACGGGCCGCTTAGTCAGCAAGTACCCATTATTCCCGTGTGATCCCCACACTCTCTCTCCAGCTTCACACCAACACCAACACCCCCACCCCCAAAAGGGCCGAACCACTCTTAACCCACCGCAAAGCGACTCCCCCCCCCCAAACCCTCGCTCCCTCCAAAAACCAAACACCAAGAACATGTTTCTTATTACAGCTGCGGTGAATTTCCTCTTAACACGCCGCGTGGTACGGCACCCTGCGGTTAACCACCGGGACGGTCTTGCTACTCCAAGGCGCCCATCCCAGACGGCACGCTCGCACGGGCATGGTCTGGCTGTGAGCAGCCCCCCCACCCTGCTTTGCCCGTCATGACGTCAGGGCCCTCTGTTTTGCAACAGATCCTTAAAGATCAAAGCGTGAGCATTCGTACAATGTCTCCCTCTGGTTAAAACGTGGGGTGATCCTGCCCTATTGTCTCTCTGAAATCCACAAAGATGCAATTCTCAAGAAATACACAAACAAAAAAAAAAGAAGACAGATGCAGAAAAGTACTTTAGTGGGTAGCCCTACTATTTATTTATGAGGGCGTGGCAGAATGGCCTTTCTGATAAACGCAGAGCCTAAAAATAAAGGAATAAAACAGCCAGCTCGATTTCAAACATCAAGAGAATCCTTTTATAGAACGGGAAGCACTCAGTGCATTAAGCTCTCATCATCCTCGAAACTGACTGGCTCGAATATATCGAATGTTTGTTGAATAATAATAGTAACCCATCGTCCAACCGTGCCAACTCCCCCCACTAAAAACGTTAAAAACATAAGAGGACGAGGTCGCCGTTTAGATCAATCCAATCGATGGGCAGACTGCATCTCGCGCGCGCAAATGAAAGCCTCTTTAAGCAACAGCCGCTGCTCATCTCACCGCGCTCAAACCCCGAACGAGCGGGACTCTGGCACCCGAAGGGTTACGTTCCACCTGAGCTGAGAATTCACAGTGACGGATTATTATTTAATCGTCCTAGGAACGAGACAGTAGCAACGAGTGACCCGGGGGGGCCAGAGGAAAAGCCTCCAGCCGTGTACACAGAGCCCTTAATATCTGTTTAAGCCCCCCACGGTCGCGTCCGCCGCTGACCTTTCCGAGCCAGACAGCCATGTTTGCTCTGCTCCGGCCCACAATGCCTCACCGCTCTGCATCGGCCCTCGCCAGGGGCCCAGGGGCCAGGGACGCTCAAACAGAGGGGGCTAGGGGGGCAATCCCTCCCCCAGATTGCCGAGAGAGACAGGCGGGAGACAGAACTAACTGGAATGGAGAGTGAAGGTTCCGACCCAAGTTGGGGAGGGAACCGGATCTTTATTAGGATTTGAGGCAAATCCGGTGTCATTGCGGGCTCTCTGAGGCACAGACAACCCCGCCCTGAGAAGGACCTCTGACAGAGACCCTACAAGAACATCTGGGAGGGAGGAGGGGCTTAACACAGGCTCCGGCTAAGCTAATGCCAATGGGCTGCTTGTCACGCAAGACACATTACCGTCAGAATGTCATCACTGACGTAAGTTGCCGGGGAAGCTGGGTCGATGGGATGCAGGCGTCCTCAGTGGGAGTCACGCGGTAAAGGGTAACCGCGGCAACAGCAGGGGGGCAAGGCTGGGCTGCCATCCCCACCCACCCCGCCAGGAGGGCCCCTGAAACCCCAGGCACCAACTTCCTGAGGGCCTGTAATCAGTGGCTGTGCAGAGCTGGAGGTATAGCTGGGGGGGGGGGGGAGGACCCACACTGGGGGCGGGGGGGGGGGGG
>JAAGVU020000296.1:0-14874 GCA_011763525.2 Mormyrus iriodes | reverse complement strand
GTCTGTAGCCTGGTAAAGAATCTAAATATGTGAGATGTAGAAAAATAACAGCCCTATTGCCTTTCATTTGAACATTTTAAAACACCTTAAAAGTTTGCGAACTACAGACCCAAAATTACAAAAAAAAAGACAAGCATAATTGACTCCTTGTTCCTAGCTGCTATACTCATTCAGCAGCAAGCTTCTGTTTCCCCGTCTTCCGACATCATTATCATGCTTTCGTCACTGATCTGGTGATGCCAGAAGACGAGGAAACACTCGCCGCTACCTCATCCCTCACCTGCTTCACCTCGAAAGGCTTATGTGGAACAGTGGTGCATTACATATGTACATTATGTGATCGTGCACAAGTACGTCCCTTTCCTTAGCCGAAAACCAATCCGGTTTGCCGGGCAAATGCGCCATTGTAATAGCAATCCGTCGTAGCTCATGCATCGCTGCTTGTTAAAGGTGAGGTGACCTGCCATTCTGATTGGTTTATTGCATGTTATGCCCAAAACACACCCTTGAATAATTAAGGGAGTTAGGACAATCTTATTGCTCCTTCCGGTGGCGCAAAGTCTGGTTTCTCCGCCGTCAAAATGGCTAAATGGATTTGGACACGCCAACAAATGTTATTTGCACCTTGCGCTTTACGCTTTGCGTTAGATCATAACAATAGAGCCCTTTAGAAGTTTCCATACATTAACATGACATTCAGCACGAAAAATTGGTAGCCATGACTCTGAACATTCTGAAAACAGGGGTACCAGAGGGGTTTGCATACCAATGCAGATTCAGAGGGTCCAGCACTTGCATAAGCCCCTTTGACCCATAAATTTATATGTAATATCGGAGGGAGGGGGGCAAGGTGACATTTTGTCAGGGGGCCCAGAAATTCCAGGTACACCCCAGACTATTAATTAATCATAATCCATTGATTTCTGTAGATGAGTAATATTTTACACATTTCTGCTTGCATCATTGAATGGGATGTATCTAATACTGCACGATGTGCCAAACTGCCATAGGTGAGACCACATGTGTAGTCTAGTTTGAAGTAGTGGCCTACTTATACTCTTATGATTACCCCCACCCCTCCCTCCATGTACACACACACACACACACACACACACCCGCACAACACCCTGCAGCCCCATAATTTTTATTTTAAAATCCCGATCACACAGCAGAAAACGCATGTGTATGCAATCTAGTTTCTGAAATGTGCTCGTTGGTGCTTAGGGTGAGTGAGGTGGGGGGAAGATATGTGGAAGTCGTTTTTTTCCTTTGATAACGGCAACTGCACTCCTAATCCAGTGCTTGCGAAAACAATTAGCTCATGAAATTTCTGTCACAAAATGTTCGTATCCTTGATTCCTTGCACATTTTAAGTGATACAGAAATCCTGAGCTTACTTATTGGGTATGCTGCATATCATAACACATTTTTAGCAGGTATATGGAAATATGGCATAGTAATGAGTATTATTTCGATTACATCACTAGGTCAGACCCAGGTAAGTCAAACACAGGACACAAGAGGGGGTACCCCCCCCCCCCCATGTCAGTCTGTCTCAGGATACAAACTCACAAACACAATCCTGTACTCTGGCTAGTTTCAAGAGAAGTCAGTTTGCTTAGTCAAATGTCTTTTGACTACAGAAAGGACCCCATGTGAAAACAGCAAGAACATGCAGACCCCACAATCTCAGCTCTCCCATCCCATTAATTCAGACACAAAACTGCAATATAAAGTATAAACAACATGCAGAGCTTGAGGATTCTTGTCTTAGGAAAAGAACATCCATCCATCCATCCATCCATTTTCCAGAACCGCTCATTCCATTTCGGGTCGCGGGGGGTCCGGAGCCTATCCCGGCGGCTGCGGGCGCAAGGCAGGGAACAACCCAGGATGGGGCGCCAACCCATCGCTGGGCAAGGAAAAGAACAGTTAAAAAAAATATCTTCACATAATTTACGGAAGTTTAGGCAACATCCCGTTATCGTCTCTCTTTGGCAAATTCTCTTAACGTAAAACATTTTGCAATTGCACATTGTAACATCATTTAAGGAAGTGCAGATAAAGGCAAGCCTTCAGGCTGACTGGATTTAGAATAAATCAAACAACCTATCAGTTTATATACTAGGAACCAGCACATGAGCACTAAATACAAGCAGAAGATGAATGTATAAGATATCAAGTGAAACTTCTCTTTTCAGATTTTGTTAGGGATTTTATTGACAGCAATCTCCAGTCCAGCTTGTGTCTGAATATATCTGCTCATGTGAATCAGTCACCGCTACCTGAGACATGTCTGAAGAGCTCTGCTATTCCACTGTGGTTTTCACCACACCCTACAATTCCTCAGCTACAGGTGAGTCCGGTATCATCTGTCCTTCATAGAAATTTTCCCTTTCTTTGTTTTGCATGTCAGGGTCACATATAGGTGAAACATATCTGAATTGGTTCCGCATTCATTTCTGAAAATGTCTAATGTTCTTTTATTATGAAATATAAATTAAGGCATCATTCCATATTTTTGAATAAACCATGAAAAAAATACCTCTATTTGTCACTAATGTAAATATTGAAATGTAACATTCAAATTACACAACTGGGGAAAAAAAATCAAAGACAGTCTAAAATCTTCTCAGAATCAGTAGATTTAAATGGTTTTACTTGCTGCTCAAATCCTTTAATCATCATAAATTATGAATCCAGCGAAGTCCCAAAAATGTTTTTAAATCTTTTTATTACATTGTATGCATTATCTGATAATTACCTTGTGCGCACAAGACAAAAAAATACCATTTTTTGCGACTTCGCAGGTTCAGTAATTGATATTGTGAAATTATATGTATTATTTCCGTATTTTTTCTGAGTTTTTATTATTTTATAATTGAATTATGTAATTGCATTTTTACTAAACGTGACATATTACTAAAACAATTCATCTTTGTAATGCATGTTAAACGGTCTATACTTTGGACAAATGACTGATTTTTGAACTTACAAAGGGTATTGCAACACTTTATAGTGTATACATATCTAATATCACCATATATGAATACTTTTACTTTTTAATTTTAATTTTATCAGTCAAAAGGAATGAAGAATCCATATATGCGGAAGTGAAGAAAGCAGAAGTGGCAGCAGAAACGTCATGTCCTGCACCAGAGGGTAGGTTAAGAGATTCACCAGGGGCAGGCAGGCAACAAAATGCAGCCTGCATAACTGCATGCTTACAGCCAGTGAGGATCCTCTGTCTATAGAAAAATGCTGAAAGTATTGTGTTATTATTTTATTTTACAAAATGATAATAATAAATCCATTTCTGGGACTTCATGTGTGTCCGACACTGGAAAAAAAAAAGTTCAAAATATTATTTAACCACACACCCCTACCAGTTGAAAAACAGCATTTTTTTTTTTATCAGATGTTTTGACAGATTTTATTAGATGAACTTGCTACCTGAACATATTAAGTTCTAAAAAAAATAAATCACATTATAACGTTATAATTAAAAGTTTGGCTTGTGTTAGTCATATCAATGTGTAATAATACTTTACTGTAAATGTATTTACAATTTGTTCACATTTCTTTATCTATATAAAAAAAGGGCCAGTACGTAGCGTAGCGCTGGCGGCCCCCCTGGCGGAACCTAGCCATGTCCTCGACCCAGAGAAAGTGCTTCAATATTTGCCATAAGGGCCATATCAGCCTGTCATTTGCTTTCCTACAAAGTGCATAAACAGAAAATGACCTGAAAAAAATGACCTGAAAATGGCTCCATAAGGAGTAATGCAGCGAATTTCCAGAGAATAATGTATTTGAGTTTTATTGTCATGTATGTGATGGTTGTAGTAAACTGGCTAGTTAACAGCTTACGGTGCCTGTTTTTTCTGTTTAATGACCAATGAAATGATAGATTTTAGGATTTATATCTGGTTTGTGTACACAGTTGATGCACTGTATGTAAGATTACTATGTTGCATACGCGTAACTCCATTTGGCTTAGCCTGTAATGACTGAGACCCCGCAGCCCCTGGGAGAAAAGCCTAAAGCCGCCTATGTGTACGATACATCACAACATATGCTATGGTGTTTTACTGTCAGTACAAATGCTGTAGAGTATTTCATTGTCATGCTTTATTGTAGATTCCAGAACAACTGGTCAGGAATCTTGGTCCCCTGCACAGGACCCACAGAAAACTGAGCACAGATATCAGCGCCAGCATAGGGCTATAGTATTTCTAAGCCTCATCTGTGCTTTCTTACTGGCTGGCATCATTGGTCTCTTTGTTTGCAGTAAGTATGACACATTTGTCTTGAATCAGATTCTGCTCTATATTAATGGATTGATTCCTCCGTTTCTGAATTCCTTTGTGGCACATCAAAGCTCAGTCACCTCAATACATGGTGCGGCCTATTCGTGATGGTTGTGTCTCTCTACAGATTATTTTTCCCAGGGTACTGCAGGGCAGCTCAAAAAGGACAACAGTGTCCTTATGGAAGCCAATCATCAGCTACAAGAGCTTAAAAGCAATCTCACTGCTCAGAAGGAATTCTTGGAGAATGAGAACAAACTGCTGCTAAAGAACCAGACTTTGCTGAATGAGATTTTACAGTTCCGTAATTTTCCTGTGGAAAAATATTGTTCAAATGGTGAGCCCTGGCCTTCCAAATTCTGCTTTATTTCACGTTGTGTTTTCCCCCAACATGTCAGGAAGGTCTGTAACTTCACACCTCGATGTTCACGTTACTTTTGTCCAAAGCAACTTACAAGTAAGGATCAAACTGTTTCTGGGCTTTACTGAAGCACACAATGGTGATATCACTCATAGCAGCAGGATATAAACTACCGACCTCCCAATCACGGGGACAGGTCCTAACCTGCAGAGCCATACACTTCCAATAACCTTCAAAAACATGCGATTAAGTCAAATGTAATCACTAATTTGTCCATAGTGCATTAGTGTATGCCCTATGATAAACTGGCGACCTGTCCAAGTCGTTCCCTGTTACATATGATCATGGAAGATCAATGAATGGGTGACCTGAAAGCTATTAGTATGTATTATTACTCCTGGTTTCTCCTGTGAAGAGAGAACATGCTCACCCTGTCCAACTGGCTGGATATTCAACAATTCAAAGTGTTACTTCCTGTATCGTGGTGATACATGGGAAACGTGGGAAGGCAGTCGTCTTGAATGCATCAAAATTGGGGCTGATCTGTTAACAATACAAAACAAGGAGGAACAGGTACGAACAGTCCAACAAACTAAATCATGTTTCTGTGGTGTGTAATAGTACTCTTTAATGTAAATACAATTCAGAACTATTGTATTGCCTATTGTATAGCTACCAGCAAAAATGTACATATGAAAACTACTGTGTTTCTAATCTAAATGTAATGCACCTCTGAGCGTTCACATTTATGCTACCCATACATGTATACTTTGATTTTATAGGGACATAGTTACTAAATCAATTCCCAAAACCTAGGTTTTTTAAATTCCTTAAGCACTGCTCCTACTGTTCTTGAAAGCAGGTTTGCTGAGTCTGTATCTACTATGCAATGTGGGCATAATTAACTTCACTGTATCCATTTAGATGTTCATCATGAACCTTGCACCCAGCTACTATGATGAATGGCATGGTTACTGGATTGGATTGACTAGACAAGGATGGGATTGGGTCTGGGTCAACGGCTCTCCACTGACCACAGGGTGAGAGTTAGTACATGGAAGCATGAGGGATTGCCCCAATTCAATTCACCAGTAGCTTCTAAACATCAAGAAAACAAATCTGAATAATCAGTACAAAAAAATAGGGATCCAGCAGCTGATGCTGCTAGAACCCCTAATTATGCAGGGCCTATGTACATATGCCCTTATTGCCTTTGACATTTAATGTGATTGAGCACAGTTTTGTAAACTCCAAGACAACTTCCAAGTTTTTAAAATTCCTGTCACGTATCAAAAGTTTCTGAGAAACTCAAATTGTAAACACCCAGGGGCATTTATACAGTTTTTGTATTGAATTTAAATCTCAAACCGTTCCTCCTGTTCCAGGTTCTGGGCAGATGCAGGAAGCCAGAATGGAAACTACGTTTTAATAAACACAGGCAAAACAACTCTGAGAAGCTGGCAATCAAAATCTTCCAAAATGCTTAACCGGTGGATCTGTGAGAACAAGGCCCTGCTATTCTGAAGTCCGTTAGCAATACCGGCCCTCTGCTGGTCTGCTAGATGGAGGCCTCTGATGCTGCTGAAACAACCTACCTGTGGAATAGTTCGACCTTTCTGCCTTCAGACAAGTTCCTGTTATAGATCCAAACAAAAATAATATCCAAATAAAAAAAGTTAAAAGTCACAAAAAACAAATAAAAGCTTGAAAAGGAGCAGCACCTGGGATCTCATTCATTGACCATTCATACACATTTTTATGCATAGAATGGCATTTATCAATTTCTTCTTGTGCATATAATAATATGCACATATTTACAAATGCCCCTGATCATACATGCTCACAAACCCCTAGCAACAGAGAAGTGTACCTGAAGCAAACTGATCGGCACATATAATTCACATAGACTCCCACAAAATCATCAGCCCTGATAGGTAAAAAGAATGGGCACTTCCACAACACAAGAACTTTTTTTTAGGAACCAGAACCTTTTTCCAGAATCAGGAACTTTTGTCATTTTCAAACTGCAGGAACAATTGTGGTTCCTCTGAGGCAATTTTGGAGCCCTTTTTTAGTCTCTACTCCAAACTAGGTACTTCATTCAAACACACTTATAGCAATAGTTATGAACTTGAAGTTATGTGGAAGTGTGGAGAAAAGAGATCTAATTAGTGGAGCAAAAAACAAGTAGATGGAATTATACTAAGTGACAGAAAAAGTTAAACACCCAGAAGTAATGGTCCGATTTGGATGTAATGGGGTACAAGTGTAGACCAGCGATGGGTATGTAAATTATTTCATTTGCTAATAGCTGGCACATCTAGTCACCAGACACAGAGGATGCCTCATAGACGCATTAGACAGCATTACCAGCACTTGACGGAGTTTGATAGTGGTCGCATTGTGGGTTTGCATGAGACTGGGTGGTCATATCATGTAATTGCCTGGCATGTGGGGCATGCAGATGTCACAGTTACCCGATGTTAGAAGCAATGGGCACGTGAGGTCACCCACTCATGTCGTGAAGGTTCTGGTCGCCCAAGACAAACCACACCAACGGAGGATCGTCGTATTGTGTGCCAAGCATTACAGAACCCCATGACGCCTGCGCAGGTACTGGACTCTCTACAACAGCCTGTGTCATCCCGCACTGTCTCGATGACTGGCATCAGCCGGACTACGGGTTCATTGTCCCATGCATAGGCTGTCGTTAACACCAGCGCAGAGACGGCTGCATTTGGAATTGTGCCGTAACTGAGAGGCATGGACTGATGAGGGATGGTGTTGTACCACGTTCAGCGATGAATCTTGGTTCTGCATTACCATGGATGACCATTGTGTGCATGTATGGTGGCTCCGAGGGGAGAGGACCAATCCCGTCAATGTTGTGGAGAGACACACCAACATTACTCCTGGCATCATGGTGTGGGGAGCCATAGGGTATGACTTTAGAGACCCTGGCGGCACAGTGCTACATCAGTGAAATCCTGCGTCCGCATGTCTTACCCCCCCGAGACAGCATCCTGATACAGTCTGTCAACAAGACAACGCCCATCCACGCATGGCACATGTGTCTATGGACTGCCTGCGTCATGTTGAGGTCCTCCCGTGGCCAGCCAGATCCCCAGATCTTTCCCAAATTGAACATGTATGGGATCTGCTCGGACGTCAACTCAGACCCAATGCCAATCTGCAGGATCTTGAGGGCCAGTTATAGCAGCTGTGGGCTGACTTGCCACAGGAGAGGATACAACGGCTATACGACTCCCTTCCGTACTATATCGCTGCATGTATCGAGGCCCGGGGGGGTGCCAAACCCTACTGACTTGGCACCAGCAGTGTGCCCATGCTGCCAACTCTGTTTGATCTGATATTATAATCATTGCGATACAGTCACATGACCTTTGCTATGTGCAGATTTATTTCATTTTCACTGCTCCGTCTGGGTGCTCAATTTTTTTTTGTCATTGAGTGTATTTTTATTACTGTTCATGAATACATTTTTTCGTTTGGATCTCCATTTTTCTGCATTGTATAATTTGATTGCTAATCACTATTGTTTTGTCTAATATTGCTGGTGAAATTTTCTAGCGCTTATTAACGGAACACATTACATCATGTTCAGGTCCTAGAACTTTGGTGTGAAAGTACCTATTGATCTAGTTAGGTTGATATAAAATATATGCAGGCAGGTCATGCTAATAACAAAGAATCATTCCAAAGTAATATAAGGTCCATGTCCAAAGAAATACACGATATAGACAAAAGTACTGGGAGACCTGGCCATTACACCTACATGATCCTTTATAATATCCCATTCCAAAGGCATCAATGTAGAGCTGGTACCCCCTTTGCATCTGTAACTGCTGCCACTCTTCTAGGAAGGCTTTCCGCAAGATTTTGGAGTGTGTCTGTGGGAATTTTTGCCCATTCGTCCAGAAGAGCAATTGTGAGGTCAGGAACTGATGTTGGATGTGAAGACCTGGCTTGCAATCTCTGTTCTAGTTCATCCCAAAGGTGTTTAATGGGGTTGAGGCAACAGCTCTGTGCAGGCTAGTCAAGCTTGTCCACATCAAACTCACCAAATCATGTCTTTATGGACCTTGCTTTGCACACTGGGGCACTGGCATGCTGGAACAGAAAAGGGCTTTCCCCTAAATATTGCCACAAAGTTGTCCAAAATCTCTTGGTATGCTGAAGCATTAAGAGTTCCCTTCACTGGAAATAAGGGGCCTAACCCCGCCCCCCCGAAAAATAACTCCATGCCATTAACCATCAACGGCATCCAACAAAACCCAGACTCATCCATGAAATTGCCAGACAGAAAAGCACGATTCACTACTGTACAGAACATGTTTCCACTGCTCCAAAGTCCAATGATGGTATGTTTTACACCACTGCATCTGAAGCTTTATGTCATCTGCCACTTTGTGGCTGAGATTCTGTTGTTCATAAATGCTTCCACTTTGCAATAATACAACTTAAAGTTGACTGAAATATTTACCAGAGGATAAATTTCACAACCTGACTTATTCCAAAGGTAGAATCCTATGACAGTACCACACTATGAATTCATTGAACTCTTCAGAATAACCCATTCTTACACATGTGTTTGGAAACCTGACTGCAGGGCTTGGTGCTTGATTTCATACACCTGAATTGAAAGATTAAGAGGTGTGTCCCAACACTTCTCCATATAGTGTATATTCTCTGCTAGACTTTTTTGAGGGTGTAAGTGGTGGGAGACTAACGCTTCTCCCATTTTTAAAAAAGCCCAATAACGGATGGTGCTTTGGATGAAAACACTTGCCCGTTCACAAAATGTAAATTCAATATACAAGTGCTATGCTGGCATACAGCTGATTAATGTTACCAAAAAGCCAGACTATAATCTCTGTGTAAAATAACTTGTGTTCCTTCTCCTGCTCCACATGCACCCTAAGATTGGAGAGTGGAGAGTGCAATGGCCTGGGTTTTGGCGATCTCACAAGCAGATGTCTGGGATCTGCCAGAGAGTAATGCCAGCCTTTAGATCTTACACAACAAAGTCATCAACAAGAGAACGTTGGTTGACCATGATGACCATCCCAGGTCTCAAAACGTAGAGAATTCCAGACTCTCGCATGATCTGTTTCTCACTGATAGAATCAAAATACAGTGGACAGAAGAATGAGACTGCCCATTGAAAAGGAACTCCATGCAGACTATTTAGAGTGCAGTGGGACTTGGAAAGAGAGAACACTTCACTTTGGAGAAGAGGTGATGATGGGCACTGGCACCTGAGTTTATAGCAGTAGCCTTACCTTCAGTTGGATAACCCTAACTGGGGGACCTAGGGTGATACAAGAGGCTGTTGGAAAATAAGAAATATACTATTACATTGATGTAAATATTTGTTTCCCATCATGCTGTGGCCATGTAGGAAAAAAGTTTTGAGGTATATTAATGCCAAGACTTTGCTAACCCTAATTTGGGGACTTAGGGGGACATACCAGTTAGTTGGAAAGTATGAAAAATGCTACTAAACTAAGCTAAACTGTGGTTTCATATCCGAATGGGCCCACGAACAATCAGAAAAACACATTTTGATGGCTGAGAAACCAATACTTTTTCTAATCCTAATCCTAGTTTCAGGTTGGGAACCCTAACCCTAACCCTAATTTGGGAATTTAGAGGGACGTACTAGGGAGTTGGAAAGTATGAAAAATCCTACTAATCTAAGCTAAACTGTGGATTGCTATCTGAATGGAGCCGCGAAAAATCAGAAAAACACATTTTGAAGGCTGAGAAACCCATAGTTTTTCTAACCCTAACCCTAGTTTCAGGTTGCGAACCCTAACCCAAATGTGGGAACTTAGGGGGACACGCCAGGGACTTGGAAAGCATGAAAAATCTTACTAAACAAAGCTAAACTGGATTCCTAGCCAAATGGGCCCACGAACAATCAGAAAAACATATTTTGATGGCTGAGAAATCCATTGTTTTTCTGACCCTAACCCTAGTTTCAGTTTGCGAACCTTAACCCTAGCCCTAAATTGGGACCTTAGGGTGACATACCAGATAGTTGGAAAGTATGAAAAATCCTACTTGACTAAGCTAAACTGTGGATTCCTATCCGAATGGGACCGCGAACAATCAGAAAAAAACATGATGATGGCTGAGAAACCCATAGCTTTTCTAACCCTAACCCTAGTTTCGGCTTGTGAACCCTAATTTGGGATGTTAGGATGACATACCAGGTAGTTGGAAAGTATGAAAAATGCTATTAAACCAAGCTAAACTGTGGATTCCTATCCGAATGGGGCCCAGAACAATCAGTAAAACACATTTTGATGGCTGAGAAATCCATTGTTTTTCTAACCCTAACCCTAGTTTCGGCTTGTGAAGCCCAGTTTGGGACCTTAGGATGACATACCAGGTAGTTGGAAATTATGAAAAATGCTACTAAACTAAGTTACACTATGGCTTCCTATCCGAATGGGGCCCAGAACAATCAGAAAAATACAAATTGATGTCTGAGAAACTCATCGATTATCTAACCCTAACCCTAGTTTCAGTTTGCGAACCCTAATTTGTAACCTTAGGGTGACATTTTATGTAGTCAATGAAGCTCTCGTAAGACTCAGAGTCAATACGCGCCGGAAGGGACTGTCAAGGAGATCCCCAGGATAGTACGGCAAGCAGAAAAGTTTGATCAGTGAAAGAGGGATGAATTGGAACAACACCCACCAGTGCCTTCTTTTTTTATTGGCAGTTACGACCCTTTCACCAGACAGGGAATGAAATGTTTTGCCTGACTGCAGTACAATCATTACTCATGTTCAGTGTTTTGTTGTATGGGCAGCTTCCCTGCCATACTTAGAATGATCAAAGACGTCCTTCATTTAATCTGAATACCGAGAGAAGACCAAGCAAAACAAGGTGTCAGTATCCCCTGTAGCGGTGGCCCATTCCCTGGTTGGTTTGGTTAATAGCATTATAACATACACAAAGTTAGGTTACTCCGTGGGAAATGTGGAAGGTTGCGAATTAAAAATTAGAAAAAAATTTGGGAAAGAATACAGTGGCACATGTCTGAATCCGTGTTAAAATGCCCTGGCGGCAGTAGATATAACTCACTGGTGTAAGAGAAAGATGCAGCGGCGGAAAGGTGAATCAGATGCAGTATCTGGGTTGCCCGTTCTGTCATCCCCACCTTGATGGAATCCAGGGTGTCGTGGATAGGTGTCAGTTCCGCCTGATATTGCCCCAGCAGAGAGTCCTGTTCTCCCACAGATTCTGGTAAATGTTGAATTCCGACTGGATGCGCTGGGTACATTTCCTGGTGAAATCTTCTGTGATGGTGTGCAAAAAAATGAACCCAAATGCAGATCAAATCCAGAGAGCATGGGTTTATTGCAGCAGGCAATAATTCTAGTCAGACAGTCCAGATCAAAACCAGAACAAGCTAAACAATATCCATATCGTCAAGCGAAATTGGAGTCGGTAACCAGATGATCCAAAATGAGGCAATGCAAACCAGGATTTAAGGAAAAGAAAAAAAAAACCCAGAAAGACTCAGAAGTAGGCACAGGGCATAAATGCTCTCAAAAAACAGAGATGATCTCGCAATAATCCTACGTACCTCTGGAAGTAAAATGAAGAGCAATCAGTTGCACATGCAACAACTGTGAAAATGCGTGGCTGCACTAACTGAAATCACTGGCGATTCCAGGCAATAGGCCACATAGAGTCTCCCTGAGTGAGCCGGGTCTATTGATGGTAATCCCTTGGGGGACATGTAGGGAGTAATGCAAGAGGGGAATTCCTAGGCAGGTCAATGACAGCAGCCATCATGACATAGATTTCTTAAATACTTCATTTTACACATTAATGTTCATTCACATTTCAGTCTTTTTATTTTCAATCTTTTGCATGTTTGTGTGCTGCTGCGTGTCCCTATGCGTGTAACATGAGTGTAAGCACACTGTGGATGTGCCTATGTAGGTGCATATTACTATCTTGATGACATGCCCTTAAAATAACAGTGAAATACGGTACCATTCACTCTAGACTAGGTTGGTCAAAAGTACAATCATTTCCTGTTACGTCAAAATTGCAATGTGTTAATGCACCTGACTCCACCTCATTTTAAGACCAACACACCCAACGGATGTGGTATTTAAAAAGTGTAGCCTTCATAGCTTTTGGTTTTCGCAATCAAAATGTTTTGCCATGAACACAGACGAGTCTTGCCACGGATATATTTGGCCATGTATGGACAGGTTGACGATCGCTGATGGCTGCCTCTCATTTGGCTGGAATGGCAAGGGACCATGGGAATCAGAGGTGGTGTTGTGACAAAGGTTTGCATTTGGTAAGTAATATGGATTTGATTACTTTAAATGGACCACTACTTTTGGGAATTAGCTTGGATGACAGAATACAGAGCTTGATGTCCCACAAAACCTATACTTAACTGTCTAGAATATATATAAAAAGGTGAGTTAAACGTGGACTGAATTCAATGCGTAACCACTCCATCAGGTGAAGTCATTCACTGCCAGGACATTGTCAGGTTCCATTTTCCAGCAAGACAAAGGAGGTTGATAACATTGCACACAGGGTCAGCTCCAAACGTGTGCACAAGAAGATTCTGCATATTTATTCTGGCTCCAGTGCTGTTGTCAGAGGTACTGCCCAGTCTCTTTGTTTAGTGATATCTAGAGGACAGGTTGATCTCAACTCTCAGCCATTTACAGAATGCCTTCTAGATCCATGAATTTAACTGTGACCTACTATCTGAGACTGCCATAAAATCTAAG
This sequence comes from Mormyrus iriodes, assembly GCA_011763525.2. Lineage (NCBI taxonomy): Eukaryota > Metazoa > Chordata > Actinopteri > Osteoglossiformes > Mormyridae > Mormyrus > Mormyrus iriodes. The sequence goes on along the minus strand of JAAGVU020000296.1, from coordinate 1,399 downwards.
CACTTAGTTGAATAAACATGTCACAGTTCTCCCTCTCTCTATGGCATGACCAAGTTATGTTGCTGTAGCCAGGGAAGACCTATTACAAGAGGGACTGTAGAAGGAGCTACTATGAGCAATGGGAAATCTTCAAAGTACAGTATAAGGGTCTGATTTGGAGATGAAAGGTTTCAGTCAGGTGACTGACTTGACTTTGCTACAAGAGGTGAACCAGTCAGTACTCATGGGGAGGAGGATTGATGGCTTGGCACAGTACTCCTAGTTGAAGATTAAATTTCCAGAACTGGTTTTTGTTGTTTTCGAGAGACTGGCAGCTCCCTAATGTCAGACCTGCTCTTCATATGTTAGAGAATTGGCAACCAAAACTTACTTGGTCCTCATGTAATCCAACAAAGAACTTTCGTTAAATTTGCCAAAACTCAGTAAGTCCACAGAAATGGTACTTATTTTCAAACTGGACTGAGGGAGTTTTCGAAATTTGCTTTTCAGGACAGGAGTGATAAACTACATTTGGGGATTTACCAGACAGCTTGATGGCAACTACAAATGATCCCAAATGCAGTGGAAGAGTTCTTATGGAGACAGAAGGATGTGACCCAGGTTCATGAGCTCTATGTCCAGTGACGTATGGGGCAAAGAACTGAAAAAAGACAAATTTTCACTGTTCCTTCCCTCCTGGACCAGGTTATCAGTAGAATTGGACATCTGGATGTACGAGTCTAGATTGGTGACATCAAACCGGCAGGTTAATTCAGTCTGCAGAATTGGCTAAAATCCACATTAATACACTGTAAGTACAGCGAGTTCATTCCAGTCACTACTGGTCCCTAAGGTGTGGAAGTCTAAGGCTTAATCAGCCACAGTACGATTACTCTGCTGTAGTTCACATAACCAATTACTAAAGTTCTTTCTTGAAGCTGAATGGTCAAAGACTTGCTGGAAGATGAAATTCTTACTCTGATTTTAGAGCATTAGTGTCCTGAGGCAATAGTGCCATTGCCCAATCCAGAACTCTGCCTGCAAGGAGTGAGATAAAGTGCATATTGTCACATTTTCCAGAGCATGTCTAACTATGCACAGCTACCAATATTCTGATTGTCATATTAGTACTAATAAATTCAAATCTTTCCTGTAAAACAATCAGAACTTTTGCACCACTTATTAGCACTACCCTACTAAACTTGTTAAACTCTAATATTTCTTAAGCTCTGATATGTTCCAAAACCTTAAAGTTAGGGAGATTATATTTAACTAGCTCACACTTTAGCATTCCTTATAGCATGCTGCATGCAATTCTGAAATAGGGTATAATTGAGTGGGGCGGTGCAGTGGTTAGCACTGTTGCCTCACACCTCTGGGATCGGGGTTCACGTCTCCGCCCGGGTTCCATGTGTGTGGA
>JAAGVU020000295.1:0-14918 GCA_011763525.2 Mormyrus iriodes | reverse complement strand
AGACCTGAGAAACTGTGTTTCGTTCTAATCATGTCAAGTGGTTTGAATGACAATAAAAGCTGATTCTGATTCTGATTTAATGATCACACACGCTCTTACAAACAGGAGTGTCGCAGATTGGAGCGCAAATGGAAATCCATGGGTTTGGAAGTGTTCAAGTTAGCATGGTCCGACAGCCTGCAACAATACAAGCAAGCCCTTTACAGGACCCGTTCAGCCTATTACTCCAACCTTATTGATCACAATAGAAATAGCCCTCGCTACCTTTTTAAAATAATAGCATCAAAACAATCATCTAACAAATAAGGCTGAACCTCTGCTACTGAGTAACTTCAGTACTGAACATGTTATGAACTACTTTAATGATAAAATTACAAACATTAGGCTTCAAACATGTTAAAATGGCTCACAATTAACTCCAATGCAATCGGAATGTGAGCACACCCTTAATGTTTTTGAATTAATTGATGAAGAACAGTTAAGAACTGTTATAAATAAGACCACACCAACTACTTGTCCACTGGACCCAATCCCTTCTTAAGGAATCCCTGGGAGTTCTGGCAAGACCTATAACTGTCATAATGAATGCATCCTTGTCTGCAAGTGATGTGCCTGACCAATTTAAAGTAGCAGTAATCAGACCACTACTGAAAAAAAACAAGTTTGGATCCACATAAGCTCAGCAGTTACAGATCTGTCTCTAATGTACCATTTTTGTCAAAATTTCTGGAGAAAATGTTTCCTGCTCAACTTCACTCATACTTGGAGACACACAACATACTGGACAGTTTCCAGTTGGGCTTCTGTCCAGGACACAGCACTGAAACTGCCTTAACTAAAGTCATGAATGATTTCGGTTACGCCTCACAACACCGCATCTATTGTCACTTTATCTAAGTGCTTCAACGAAGTCAAGACCTGAATGGCTGAAAACTTTTTATGACTACATGCTCAGAAAAGTAAAGTTTTGTTGTTTGGTGGCAAGTCCAGCAATAGGAATACCATAATGTCTGCACTCCACTCCAGAGGGCTGAACTCTTCCCTCAGTAACTCAGCTCGTAATCTAGGTGTCATCTTAGATACAAGCCTCTCATTCAAATCGCATGTGGATGCAGTATCGAATGTATGCTTCCTATAGCTACGCAACATCGTCAAACTACGACGATTTCTTACTAATCAAGACACAGAAATTGATACATGCCTTTGTATACAGTAGGTTAGACTACTGTAATGTTCTGTTATCCGGGAGCACACACTGCAGATTAAACACCTTGCAGCGAAATCAAAATGCTGCAGCTTGAATTGTCACCAGGAGCAGTAAGTTTGAACACATAAGCCCTGTTCTTAGTTCCCTGCATTGGCTTCGTGTTAGGTTCAGGACTGACTTTAAAGTTCTCCTACTTACATATAAGGCACTTAAAGGTCTAGCACCTACCTACCTGACAGGAAAAGTTTACAAGTCGCATCGTCCATTCAGATCACAGAATGCAGGTTTCCATGTCGTGCCACATATGCTACAGGGCCCTTGTATTGTGGAATAGTTTATCAAGCTATGTTCAGGATGCTGAATTCATCTCAGTCTTTAAATCTCGACTGAATACCTATTTCAGTTTCGCTTACTCACAACCTAACACATAACACAGTGTAACTATGGCTGCTGGTGCTGCTGTACATGCCATCTACTATGCTTCTTCATTAATGTGTCAATGCATGTTCTAACCATCCATGTTCTCTCTCTGCCTTCCCACATGTCCGGGTGGTGCCCGGGGAGGGCACCGTCTCAGCTGCTGTTCAGGTTCAGTCCCATGGAGGGGTAACATCAGGGATGTAACTTATGAACTGCAACATCATCAGTCTACCACCCTACACAGGCCAGCGTGGAGAACAGACTCATTGATGGACTTTGGCATGACCTTAATCACAGTTTACACTTTGCTTTTAACAAGCAAACCCACTCTTTTCTGTGCAGTAATGTTAGCATGCCTAGGGGGGTTGGGCAGCCAGCTGACCTTGGACTCCCTGAGGTTTTTTTTTTCTCCTAATGTGGGAGTTTTTGGTTCCTCTCCTCCATTGTCATCTGGCTTTCTTTCTTTATTTAATTTCTTTGCCTTTCCTTTTCCCTGTGTAGTATTACTCTCTCTTTCTGATGATGTATCACAACACACCCATGTAAAGTGCCTTGGGGGCGACTCTGTTGTGAAAGGCGCTATATAAAAATTAATTGAATTGAATTTCCAGTGCCGGCCATAACTCTGTGATACCATCATACTTTTGTTCAGTTCTCCTTGGTTAAGTGAATAACAGAAGGCCTCCGAAAGGCTTTTAAAGTACTTCCTTGTGTCCTTTCCCCTAATACCCCTTGTGTTTCCCTTGTTCCCCTGGCCACCGTGTAGCTCACTGGGCTGAGCGGGTGGTACAGAGGCTGTAGTCCTCTGCACCCGGGTTCGGGTCCAGCCTCCTCTGTTTTTTTTTTTTTTTTATTGGGTTTTGTTTATTTGTATTTGAGTTTCTGTTTATTTCCTGTGTCTTCGGTGAAATTCTGTTGTGTTTTACACTTAAGTATCACAAGATTTTTTTTTTTACCCTTTTTTCTTTAACAGAATTTTTAATCTACAAACTCAGCATGACCAGATTCCTTGGAGAATATTAGAAAAAGCTAAAATTAAAAATGAAGAAAATGCTACTAGAAGTAAATAAACTGAAAGAATGAATAATTGAGATTTTTAAATGAATTGAAATGTAAATGAAACTATATAATAGAAAAGTATATGTATAGTGCAGACAAAGACAGTGAAGTGCTTCAGACCAGCTTTAGGAAGATCCAAGTTGATGAGCCAGTGGTGTCTTGGACAATAAACCACCTAACTGGCAGGCTGCAGTGTGAGACTGCAGAACTGCACATCAGACACCATAATGTGCAGCGTGGACCTCCTCGGGAGACTGTACTCTCGCCTTTTCTGTTTGTGCTGTACACCTTTGACTTCAGCTACAGCTCGGATACCTATCATCTGTAGAAGTTTTACGACGGCTCTTCTATTATGGCAGGTATCAACAATAAACAGGAGTCAGGGGGGTGTGGCTATGCCACTTTAGAGATGTCAGGGCTCCAGACAAGAAGAAAATTAGGAGCCATTGGCTCCTAAACCCAAAATATTTAGGAGCCAGATGCTTTTTTGGGAGTCACAATCTCCATCACATGCCAGATGTGAAATTAAATACTCTCATGGCACATTTTGTCTCTGGTCTGCCTCACACTGTCTTTTGTGTCCGAGTTATCTGATCTGCGTAATATGGTCTTCTGCATTTTCTTATGACAGGAGAATAAGTGATAAAAAATATGCTACACCTGGATGGCCACAGCATAAATATACAAAGAATTGTATTGATTAGAGGAGACAAATGTTCTGAACACATTCTTTTTTCAGGGGCCTTATTGCATGGAAAATTATGGTGACACGGAGGGGGAAAAAATTGATGGTTCAAAAAAAAAGGTGGATTTTTGCTAGATCAAGCAATACTTTTCCATCACTAGTAATAACTGTACTGTGTCCGTTTAAAGTACAATAGGAAGAATTAATGGACCAATAAGTATACAAATGCCTCCTGTGTTACAATGGTCCGCGTTAAGATATTTTGATTTGTTTTCGAATGTTTTTTACGGAGCCCATAAAGTCCCATAAGGTCATTTTTTTTATCTTGTTTGCACAAGTTAATTATCTTGTAGGAACAAGATAACTTGGTCGCACAAGAATTTACTATAAATTCGTATGTGTCTCTAAGTACTTAAGATACACACAGACATCATATAATGGACAGAATTCAGTGAACGAGACATTTTTCTGTACGAAATGCATTTTGTGAGTGAAAGTCATTTTGTGGACAAAATACATTTTGTCAACTGAATAAATTAATTTTATATACAAAACATGCACTCAGTGACAAAAAAAGTTAAGCACCCAGAAGTTATGGTCTGATTTGGATGTAATTCGGTACACGTGCAGAACAGCGATGGGTATGTAAATGATTTGATTTGCAAGGAGCTGGCATGTCTAGTCACCAGACACAGAGGATGCCTTGTAGATGCATTAAACAGCATTACCAGCAGTGGATGGAGTTGGATAGGGGTTGCATTGTGGGATTGCATGAGGTTGGGTGGTCATATCGTGCATGTGGGGCATGCAGATGTCACAGTTGCCTGATTTTGGAACCAATGGGCACGTTGAGCGCTAGCTTAAATACACAAAGGGAAGAAAAAAATCAACATGAAGTGAGATATTAAAACATTTAGATAAGAGAAGATAGCCTTTATTAATGCCGCAGTTGGGAAATTTCCATTGTTACAGCAACAGATGAACAGAGGAGTAATAAAAAAGAAATAAGGAACTATACAATATAATAAACTGTACAATATACAAAATTTGTGTAACTGGGTGTATATGTATGTTTGTATGTATGTATGCATGCATGCATGCATGCATGTATGTATGCATGTATGTATGCATACACATACAAAGTGGACATCTTCAAATGCGTAGTAGCAACAAAGAACCTAGTAGCAGCTATTAACTCAGGCAACCACACACAGGAACAGCAGATAACGTCAATGACCCGACAAGGGAGCACAGGACTGGGGAACTCTTATACACGGGAACACAGGGGAATGAACGTGGGGCACCTGTGACTGATTAACAAGAGGGCAGGAACACAAGGTAATGACAACGAGCTACAGGTGTAGCTGATTAGCAGCCCTGCCTGTGGGAAACACAGGGAATAGACCGGTAGGGCGTGGCTGGACGTGACACACAGTACTTTTCACACTAGAAAGCACACAGAAGTCCATGATGACCAGACCTTTATAAATATTACTTGCTCTGCCTTTTTACCACTGTCCATCCCTAGTGGTTCGCCCTCTATATATTGGAAAACATTCAAATGCTTCCCAGCTGAGGCCCAGATATGACCCCCATTACAATCTGAAATTGAAATCCTGAAATGAAAGCTCTATCAAGCCAAATGTCTGGACAGATATTTCATGACTACCAGTAAGAGCTCCTACACCTAGCAAGCGTTTTGTATTTGCTACCACTTTTGGTTTTTTGGGGCAAGGATGTGAATAATGGAAGAGATACAAAAATATCAATATTATTGTTGATAAGGACCTTTGCTGAGACCCACTGCACACCATCATTGTCTTATGAAAAATCATTTAAAGGGTTCCAAAAAACTAATTAAAAGCTATCAGATAAATGATTGAATATACTGATATGGTAAAAAACACACAGCAATATTGCAGTGTAGGTGTCGGAGCACTGCTAATGCAGAAGTCTCTTTTGTCTTGTAACAGCAGGGTTATATGCACAGTGTGAAACCATTACAGCTTAAAACATTTTGAGACATTTCCTTCAGGTGAAAATAATTAACAGTCCTTCTAAAAATTCTGTGAATTAAGTGCATAGAGTTTAAATTTGAATGTTGTTATCCACGTGTTTTGTGTCAGGATCAGTCCCAGCCTGTTGTGTCCCTGTTTGGCCAGCTGGTGTCACTGGTCATCTTGTTCCGAATTCCCCAAGTTTAGCATCCATTCTGTCCCTATTGTTTTTCCTGCTTTCTGGGCCACTGCATGACTGAATGGGCTGAGCATGTGGCTGAAAATTGTGCTTCCCCATCCTTGTGGTTTTGAGGCATCCTTCAATTTCTGGTGCCCTTTGGCCCTCTTCACACCTGGTATTAGCATGCATCCTGGCTGATCCAGTCACAAGTGGACAGCACTAATTATGCCCGTTTACACCTGGCATTAACATGAGTCTCTGTATGTGTCTCCTCCGACCGTTTGTAATCGGACCTTACTTTCCTGCACGTATTTAAATAAGCACGTAAATGACTTCCAGATGCAGAATCTGCTGAACATTAAAAGAAGGAGAAGAAGAAATGAAAATCTACTGGCACATTCCAGGGTAACCAGACCACCTAAGATGTTTGTATGGAACGCCATAATACTCAAAATGAAATAAATATTTAAATAATGTGTCCTTTTATTTTTAAGTAATTCTATAAAAGGTATTATTTCATAATAATGTTTGTCTTCTATGTATCATCTTTAAAATGTATTTCATAATAACATTGTGATTTTTCAGTAGACGGCCGTTATTATAAAATATTATTTCACATAAAACAAATGTGATTACTTAAATAACTGAAACTATATTTCACAATAAAGTTCAACTTTTCATTCTGTAGACATGTATTTTATACAGCATCAACATGGTACTAATGTACTTGTTAAAGGCCTTTCCGTATTAAGATATACCTAGGCTAATACTTTTCTATTCAAGGGCAAAGGGTTCAGTCTGTAATGCATTAAGTTGGTTGCCATATGATAAAATTTTGCGTTTCAATCGTAACCAAAAACAGAGAAATGAATATTAAATGCTGTGTGTTGGCCCTCCCAAATGTGTATATGCATCAAAATGACAATTCTTAAAATAATAATCATTCAAGTAAAAAAACAGAAGTATTTGCAAAACGAGTATACAAATTACAGTTCGTAAAATAATAATCAAAGTAACAACGGAAAAGATTTGCAAAATACGTGTAAGCAAATTTCAGTTCACAGGGAAAGCAATAAAGTAACAACAAAAAAAAGATTAGCGAAATACACCTCCGCCCTAGTGATTATCGGAGCATAGAAAAAAGGGGAAAAAATCTTATCTGGAAGTACTGTAGTCCGTATTTCAGATCCAGTGTTGCTTGAGACTCTATCTGGACTGGATCGCCATCCAATGGGGTACAACGAAGTTCCAGAACAAAAAAAATAATCTACAACACAGCAACAATCAAATCACTATATCAGTCAAAATCATTTTCATTCAACTCAAATTACAAACACTCAAAGGGTTATACACATATTTATATTACTCAACAAGATGTATTAAACATTATAACCAATATCCAATAACTTCCATTTTACCAAATCCCGCGCAACATTCTGTGGATGCGAAAACATAATACTTAAAAACAAATAAGAAGAATTAAAAAATTTAAGTAATTGAAGCAATTAAATATTACTCTGACTGTTTCTTTTTGTTAAATCTACCCATCCAAATATCTCAACTCAAAAGTTCAACATTCAACAAACAAGGCCAAAATTAACTTTGTATAGGCATGCTAATAGCTATGCTGTTTACTACTCACTGGAGTTATCAGAAATGAACAAATGGAAATACAAACGTAAAGTAAGCGATCTTCTAAAGGTAATCTTCAAAGAAAAGTAGAAATCTGCTTGATCACTATGCTGGGTTCTCTTACAAGGAGAAGTGCAACCCTTTGTCTCTACCATCCAGCTAAAGAAAAGAAACTTGCGCTGCTTGTTGTTTTCAGCATTGGCTGTTTTTAAATGTGCTTTATAAATAAATTTGATTTGATTTGATTTGATTTCTTGTAAAAAAATGTTTCCACCACAGTTTTTTTGCTAAATGTCAAGTGTCGACAAAGACATTATTTGCTTAAACTAAAACAGAATATTTTTGCGTTAAACAATGTTTCCATCACCCACTTTTTAGCATTAAAGTGTTTTTGTGCATAAAATCTTTTGGATGGAAACCTGCCCAATGTGTTTGTTCCTGTGTGTCCCTGAAGGTGGTTGCTGAACGTGTTTGATGTTAGGGTTTCCCATCCCTTGTGTTTAGTTTAACCTTTATTAAGTTCTTGTCTGGTCTACCTGTGTGTAGACCTCTCATGGTCCCTTTTGTTTCTTGTCTTTCTGAGTTCACTTTAAAATAAAGTTTTTTTGTGTTGGATGACCCACACTGTGGCGTTAAATTTACCTTGCCCCGCTGCAAGTTTTGTACTAATTGAGGAAGGCCAGCTCTGCCACAGCACTGATCCAGAACAAACTGATCAGGAAGGCAAGTTCCATCACAGCACTGATCCAGAACAAACTGATCAGGAAGGCCAGCTCTGCCACAGCACTGATCCAGAACAAACTGATCAGGAAGGCCAGTTCCATCACAGCACTGATCCAGAACAAATTGATCAGGAAGGCCAGTTCCATCACAGCACTGATCCAAACAAACTGGTCAGGAAGGCCAGCTCCATCACAGCACTGATCCAGAACAAACTGGTCAGGAAGGCCAGTTCCATCACAGCACTGATCCTGTACCCACTGGAAGCACTAGCAGAGATGAGGATTTTGGCATAACTAGACAATATTATGAACAATTCAGCTTCAGGTGGCGCTCTCCTGGAGTACATTTAGCCACCAGCTCATTCCACCATGCTGTGCTAAAAAAATGCTACTGGGGATCGTTCCTACCTGCTGCCATCAGACACCACAGCACCTCCTCCTGACGTGCCCCCCCCCAACTCCCAGCCAGAACACATCAGGAAGTGACCCATTTTGTACAGTAAAAGTCTAGTGCTATATGTTAATTAATTGCACATCACAATTTATTATCCTTATCTTCATTTATTTCAGTAGTATCTCTGTTTGCACAAGTTTACTTTGTTTGTACTATGTGTCTTTGTACCTTGTCTGTTTGGTACTCTTGTTGTTCATCTGTCATTTTTGCTGCTGTATGTAACAGAATTTTTCCCTGGGATCAATAAAGTTATCTTAAGGTAACCTATGAAGACTACGAAAGTCCAATGCATCTATTGAAGTGAATTTCAATTACGTTTATAACTGCACACGCATTGTGTGATGGATTTGACATATAGCTGTACATAGTGTATACTTTTAGAGGCACCCAAATATATACTGCACCAAGGGGAACAAAAATAAAATAGGATGAGGAGTCCATTTCCATGTCCTCGTTTTCATACTGCAGTTCTCTCCTGTGCCCCCGCCCCCCTCCGTTCATGATAACACTGCTGGTTTCAATAGTCTGTGACTTGGTGAAGCAGTTATGCATCCTAAGCAGGGTTAGGCTTGAAATGAATTGCCGTGACAACAACTAAAGAAACACATAAATATATAGACATGCACAGACTAGCTCTGTGTACATTACAGCCTCTCTTTGACATAGTTGTATGGTTCACATAAAGTAGTGGAATGCTTACATCAGATTTCTATTAAATTTGTTAAGTAATTTTTGTGTGTTTAAAACGTATATATATTTTTACTTTTTCATATTTCCACTGTGTAATGTTTGGATATACCAGTGAATATGATTTTTATAAATATTGCAATCATGGGGATGCAAAATAGTTATATACATATCAAAGACATGTACTGGCATACCTGTTAATTACCATAATATTGCCTTACACTGTTTCAGAAGGTAAATACAGAAGAAATAGAAGTCAGAAGGGGGCGGTGGTCATCTCAGAATGGAAAGCCCAGTGATTTGACATGTTCAACCTTTCCATCATTCCCTGCAATGTGTATAAATGTGTCATTTTTTGGCCATGTTAACTGAGTCCCAGCAAAAGACCGTTATAAATGCAGAGCTGGCGGACACACTGATATTGCTGTAATCCCCATTCTGCCCAGAGACAGTGTCACACCGTTCCACATGAGAAGAGCATTCCGCAGTCATTACTGTCTAGCAAGGGGTGAGATATCTAGTTCCAAACAGAGGAATAAAAGTAACTGGGAAAAAAAAATCACTATGATACAGACTGTTGTTGTTCTAATTTGTCATCATTTTTTTTAATTTAATATGACATAAATACAGCAGTTCTGTTTTCACATCATTGTTTTTTTTATACCAGAAATTTTATACAGGTGATAAAATGATCAGTGTGTCAGATCCAATGGAAAATCTGCTTCCCCGTTCCCATGTGATTGGGGGGGTTTGTTTTGTGTGCTACATCTGCAGAGTCACGACACAAGTGAGTCAGGTGTCATGGCAAAGCTTCATGTCTCGTCTTTTCAGGCCAACCCAGAGTGGTGGAACTAGAAGCTCTTCAATGCAGCTTTGGAGACTTACGCTAGTGTTCCGGATCTTGGAGTGAAATCACAAGACATCTGGAACTTGAACAATAATATAACCAGGAACTTTTTTAACTGAATCATACTCCTGTTTTTCTTTAAAAAAAGAAAAAAAATGTTTTTGGACAGCATGCAGTGGCCAAAAACAGGGGCTGTGAGTGTCGGCAAACTGCAGAGGGCACACATCAGGCATGAAGGCTACTTGAGAAGCAACACCCTGCGTTTACTGCCAGTATACATTATTTATACTTTATAATGACAACTGTAACTTGCAAACATAGCCTCTAAGGAAAAGGAGCTTCTTGAAATTCTCAGCATGTTCTAAATGACTAATTTTTGTGCAATAAGCAGCAAGCCGTAGGCTGCCTGTCATTGTGTCAGCATTTGGTTATGTGCCTTTTTAAGATTAAAATGGACCAGCAGGAACAGATGGTTTAGTCTGCTTTGTGAGGAGAGTAATAAAAATGGTCAGCTTGAAGTAGGGAGTGGCCAGCCCATGTGATAGGTGTTTCATTCCATAACAAGTGCTCCAGCATAGCTGAACTTCTAAAACTCAGTATGATACCGGTGACTGGAGGAAAGTGGATGTAACTTAAGCAAGCGAACAACCTGTCTTCTTCAGAGCTATATGTAATAACATAAGCATGAGAATGTACCCGTCCATCCATCCATCCATCCATCTGTTTTCATTCCACTTGTTGAGTATGATGATGAGAATATTTTGCATGCAAACTAACAGACAACAAATAATTCAGGAAATCATGGAGAATGACTATGCTAATGCTATTTTTGTTCTTTAAAGAAAATGACAGTAAATATTACAAAATCTCATTTTAAAAACCGAAACTACTATATGGCGGCCACAAATGTCATATGAATTTCTGAGATATTGATGAATTTTCACTACATATACATATGGACCATCAAATGCCGCTATAAGATAATATGTAAAGTGCCTTAAAAACCAGCAATGAAAAATGCATATGCATATGAGCAGTCAACTATGTATAAGCATAAAGAAATAACACTTTACTTGAAGCTCTCATCTCTAATGAAGATAGAATGTTATAGAAATATGAATGTTATAGAAATAGATACCAATGTACTGCATTATAACGGTCAGTACAAGAATTAATGAAGCATTATAGCATCTTCTGTTGACGGACATAAGGCATTATAGGGTTGTTTATTATACTTCATTAACTCCAGTGAAGCTCTCATTTATAATGCACTACAGATACCTTCATAATGCATTATAATGGTTGGTGTAAGAATTAAGGATGCTTTGTACTGCATTATGAAGGTATCTATTGTGCATTATTGATGAGAGCTTCATAAAGTATTGATAATGTATAATAAACATGGCTATAATGTGTTATGCCTTTTTATAAATATTTATAGGTATGCTTATAATGCTTTATGAATGCATAATGTGTTATGAATGTCTTCATAGATTCTTATAGACATGGACATGGTTTATAGAAAGTATTACCAACATTTTTCCTCAAACAGTTTTCCTATTCGAACCTCGTTATCGGTGCATTGATGGTCCAGTACTAAATGGGAACGAACGGCATCAGCTTGACAGAATAAATGCAGCAAATAGCCTAAAACTGAGTGACAAAAAGAAGCATTTAAAAGAACAGACTGCAAACAGACTGGCTGGATGGCTGGTGCCTGACAGCAGCGGGGGTGGTATCTGAAAGCACATGTGCCATTCTGCGGAAATGCAACTCATTTCCGGTCCACATCCATGGTGATTCTCCAGCCATCTCCATCACCCTGTGAGCAGCCCTTCTCCTTGCACACCTGGACTACTGGGAATACTATCATTGGTTCCTTTCCATGCAAATATGAACCACTCCAAACCTTCTAACAGCAGGCTTGCATCTGTGATTTATACAATTAGAGCTGCAGTTGGTAACCATTTTTGGATTGGGAAGAAGAAGATGACGAAATCTTATGAAAATGAAACCAAGCCAGTTATACCAGAAGGCAGTAGCATGATTTGGTTAAAAGGAAAGGATGCACCATTTGCACGTTATATGGGAAGAACCTGAACAGTGTGTTAGTGTATTAAGTGGGAACTGAGTGAAAGTGATGTGGTGATATAAGGAAGGAAATGTCTGTCATTAGCACCAGAATGAGAAGTAGAAAAGGCAGAACGTAGATGTCTGCTAGTTCTCAGTTACCCTGTTGAAAAGCTTCAGGTTGAAGCTGTTGTGAGTCTAGTGATGACTGTCAGATAATGACCAAAGATGTAGAGCATACATGTTATTGACCAAAGGCTGTTGAGTTGCTTAATAGTTTCCTGATTGATTTTATTGTTATTTTAAACTACTATGAACAATTTTAGATAACAGAAAAATTGCTGTACTACACATGAGAAAAAACAAGCGCTAGTTAAATAGCATTAAATAACCTACAATTCAGACTCACCAGTAAATAAGGACTTATTAATATAGGTCATGATACAGCAACTGGCCCCAGAATACTCTGCTGTACCAGTTATCATGTAGTGAATAACAGGAAAATGAAACAGGCATTCAATTACCCAAAGTCTTTAATGAAGTACATAGGGAAAAACAGTAGGGGATTGGATTGATTGTATTTAAATAATTTATGACCCTCATGCTTTCAATATAGACATTAATTTGCAAAAAAGTAAGAAGAACAAAAACAATCAATTCTGGAAATCAACAAGAAATAGTCTTGAAAAAACCTGGCTTTTAAGGTAGGTAGATTTTTTAATGTATTAATGTTTAATTTTATGTTCAAGTAACAAATACAACAAATAAGTGCGAAGAACATAGCAGCACATCACCAGTGACTTGTATTCTGCAGCTAGAAAAAAAACCATAAAATATATTAAAAAACAAACTATAAAATTTACATTTATACTTTGGGTTTCAAGTAAGCCACAATGCTTCAATATAAACAACTCCCTTGCCGAGAAACATCAAAGCACAGAAGAAATGAGGATTCGATAACAGTAGCAAACTATGCTTTAATACTTTAATACTCCTCATTTGTGATAACTTATACCTAAGGCACCAGAAAATCCTTTACAGACGGGTTGGGGGAAATGGAGAAGGATTTTGGCATCCATAACTTGGATCCATAACTTTTGGTTCCGTGAGTTATTATCAAATATCCCGTTCCAGAAGGATTTTTTGAGGTTTATAAGCCTTAATGTTGTTCGTGATATCAATTGTCTAAGTGTTAAATGAACTTCTATTACTGTGCACATTCGCCATTCTGCCTGGTTTTTATATTCTGGTTAAGCCTATTTTATTAGGGAGTAAAAAATAGATTATAATTTATTGAATATGTAAGTGCATAATTTTTTTTAGCCATTAAATACTCATATTAGAGCACAGAAAAAAGATTTAATAATGTGCTGCATGTTTTACGTATTGAACATGTTTGAAATTAAGATCGTGTAATCCTGAAAATGTACCTGTTTGCTAAGTAGTCATAAACGCTCAGATATGTTGGATTACGGACATGTCCAAGCATAGATAAGATTTAATATTGCTGTAAAAATACTTTTGACCATGAGGACCAGACAATAGAAAAAAAAAGGTTTTGTGTTTTTGTTTAATGTGAAATGTTTGACTAAAAGGAACCATGAAGGTATCCATCCACCTATCTTCTGTACCTGTTTGTCCTATGCAGGGTCACGGGGGTCTGGAGCCTATCCTGGAAGCTACGGGCACAAGGCAGGGAATAACCCAGGATGGGGCGCCAACCCAAAACAGACCTCTAAGGCATTCCTATATAAATTAAATGATAATTGATATTATGCTTTAAATGTGTTCTTAAAAAATTTACGTAAATCACCCTGAAAATATCAGTTATTTAAGTAGTAAGTCTCATAGCCTCAAAGGCCTAGCAGAATGAACAACTTCTATAATACGATTAACTTAATAAGGTCAGCTGTGCTGACTAATTAGACATTGAAGTAATTTAAATACTGATGTGGAATGAACATGTTTGACTGATCTTAACTAAATATTTGAAGTTGCAGTATAAGACACAAGTCTAAACTAAAGAACACATGACAGCAATAGAGAAGCAAGTTAAATAAATGTCAATTTTTGTTTTTAAGCCAAAGAAAATGAGAAATATCCCTATCCAGAGTCAACAATTCTGGGCTGAAAGGAATGTGGTTTTATTTCTGCTGATTAATTAGCCTTAATCAATTAAAAAGAAACCACTGCATTTTTGCATTGTGCTTAACATATGAGAATGGTTCAAATATCTTTTTTGTCCATGATATTAATAATCATAGGTCTGGTATAAATACAAGACCGGGAAATGCCTGGAAGCATAGGGTATTAATAAACAGAATCATTATATAAGTATGACGATGTAAAAGTTGTATACTATTAAAGCAGAATTAGAGCCTGATCAGCTTTTACCTACAAGCTTGGGAGTTACAGCAGCAGTGCTGAGAATCGCCCTGCCAGCCCATGGCCTCATACACGACCCAGAAGACTCTACATCAAGATCAACAGCCAATAACTAACCTAAGGATGCAAACACAGCCTTGGATGGAGGATTTGCTAAAACCATAATCATGCATCATGCTGGAGCATTTACCAATTCTTTGATATATATAAATAGGATTAGAATGTACATCCTGAACTTATATCTAAGTTTAGAAGTCCCTAGTCAGAGTGGTATATAATGATTCATATTACTAAAAAGTATTATCAAGTAAGTAAGGACAGAAAAATAAGAAGGCCCCTTCGCCAGCAGCATCAGGCTAGTATAGATGAAATGGTTTTATATTGTCTGAGCAGAAAACAGACACATTTCAGGAGCAGGAGCAGGTGTACACCCACAATGTGTGTTAATGTGTATGTGCCCTGCGATGGACTGGCATCCCATCCAGGCTGTACCCCAGCCCTGTGCCCTGCGATGGACTGGCATCTCATCCAGGCTGTACCCCAGCCCTGTGCCCTGTGATGGACTGGCATCC
>JAAGVU020000294.1:0-14937 GCA_011763525.2 Mormyrus iriodes | reverse complement strand
CACTCCTCACTAAAAGGCACATGGCAGCCCGCTTGGAGTTTGCCAAAAAGCACATTAAGGATTCTCAGACTGTAAGATGAAAAATCCTTTGGTCTGATGAAACCAAAATAGAATTTTTTGGCCTGAACTTAAAGCGCTGAAGAAAAAGAAAAAATCATTATGTAACAGTTACAAATCAATTAGTCATTTGTCTAGGGAAATAATTATTTGATCCCCTACAAACCAGCAAGAAATTAGATCAAGTACATGTACACTAACACAACACAAGTAGTACAAAATTAAGTATTAATAAATACCAAGACAGCATTCACATTTAATGGC
Organism: Mormyrus iriodes; assembly: GCA_011763525.2. NCBI lineage: Eukaryota > Metazoa > Chordata > Actinopteri > Osteoglossiformes > Mormyridae > Mormyrus > Mormyrus iriodes. Next base: position 14,616 of record JAAGVU020000294.1, on the reverse strand, counting down.
ATTACTTTGTTAAATAGTATTCTTGGGTCAGTAAACTTGTCTAAGTCTTCAACCTAATCACCATGGGAAAGACCAAAGAGCTGTCTAAGGACATCAGAGACAAAATTGTTGACCTTCACAAAGGTGAAATGGGCTACAAGACCATCAGCAAGCAGCTTGGTAAGAAAATGACAACTCTTGGTACAATAATTCTCAAATGGAAGAATGACAAAATAATTGGCCCATATTAAAGCCTGTCTACAGTATGCCAATGAACTCCTGAATAATTCCAATGAGGCTTGGAAGAATGTGATGTGGTCAGATGAGACCAAAATCGAGCCGTTTGGCATCAATTCCACTCACCATATTTCCAGACCTTAATCCCATAGAAAACATATGGAAGGAACTCACTGTTCATATATCCAAGAGACAGCCTAAAAACTTAAGGATTTGGAGAAGATCTGCAAAAAGGAGTGGATGAAAATTCCTGCTGAGCTGTGTGCAAACCTGGTGACCAATTACAAGAAATGTCTGACAGCTGTGCTTGCCAACAATGGTTACTCTAACAAATACTAAAGCATGTATTCCAAGGGATCAAATACTTATTTCCCTAGATAAATGACAAATTGGTTTGTAACTGTTACATAATGATTCTTCCTTGTTTTGTTGATAATCTATCTTTTGCTGTTAAAACATACCTACCAGTGAAATTATAGACTTCTCATGTCTTTATTAATGGGTCAACTTAAGAATTCAGCCGGGGGTCAAATAATTATTTTCTCACTGTACATCTCTGAACTAATCTTTATCATAATACTTAACATGTCTCCCAATGAGGCAGCATGGTGGTGCAGTGGTTAGCACGGTTACCACACAGCCCTGGGCCCAGTGTTCAAATCTCCACCTTGGCTCTGTGAATGTAGAGTTTGCATATTCTCCTAACATAGGCAAGGGATTTCTTCTGAGTACTCCAGTTTTCACCAACAGTCCAAAACTATGCTAAAGTCAATTGGAGTTACCAAATTGGGCATAGGTTTGAGTATGCCCTATGATGGGTTGGTGCCCAATCCAGGGTTGTTCCCTGCCTAGCACCTGCACCTTCCAGGATAGGCTCCAGTCCCTCTGTGACCTTGAATAGAACAAGTGGCTACAAAGGATGTGTTCCCTTCACTTTACCCCCACTCTTAGTCCTCACTTTTCCCTTTGTTCCCTGGACTGTCATGTAGCTGAATGGGCTGAGTGTGCGGCTGATAAGCATGCAATCCAACGAAGGCCAGTCTCATTTACTTTGGACATTTTAGTCATTTGTTGCCCCAGAACCTTGTTACTGTCTACCCTGAATTAATCTATTACCTTGTGATTATGTATTACAGTGTTTCCTTGCTGTCAATGTCATTGTTTACCTTGTTTGTGCTCAGTTTGTCCTTTATTCCTTGTCTCCTGGTATCTTTTAGTCCCTAGTGTTTAAGTAGCTAATGGCCCACACCTGTCTCTTGTTGGATACCTGGTTATCTGTGTATATATGTGCCTGCTTATACCCTGTCCACTCTCGGTTATTGAATGTGTTGCCTGTATGTATTTGCTGTAAGATGTTACCCGCTGTTAACCCAGTTCAAAGTCTGTGTAATTACTCTGTGCTTCTTTAGTTTAGTTTTAGTCTTCATTAGATCTTGTGCTGCCTTCCTGTCTTTGTTTAGCCTTCCTAACGGTCCATTTTGTTCGTCGTTTTGTCCCATTTTGTAATAAAGGTCCCTGTGCTGGAAGCTGCCTAGTGGATGGTTGTTAATTATGACCCATCGTGGCACACACAATAAAAGGAAAAACATCACTGTAGTGGGAAAGCACATCGATAGTGCCCTTTGCTGTCAGAGTTTTCACTCTCATCGTGTCCCCTAAATACCAGCTCCTGACTAATCAAGAATTAAATTGCATTGATCAGCCTTTCTAGAATCTCATGGTTTGTTCTATTCCACCTCTCCAGACCCATGATGATATAATTTGCTGGGGGGGGGGGGGCAATTACGCAGCCCGAAACTACAAGACAAATCACATTCCATATTGGTTCAAAACTGGGCACATTTTATTTTTCAATACTCTGGAGTGTAACAACTGCAGCTAGGAAGCTGAAAGATGGTGGTCGATGCAGAACCAAATACCCCACACATCCACCCCAAGCTTGCACCAGTCTTACTCTTCTCGGTCAGGTCTTGCACCTTCCTTAAAGTCACCTTTAAGCAATCAATTGTGCTGGTTGTCTTTAATTTTAACTTTGGTCTTCATGCATCTGCAGCTATTATTGATGTGCTGGTAATTTTATTGATGATTGAAACCAATCATAAGAACCTCAGTAAATAACTGATTCTTATCATCCAGCGTTTGAATCCACAGCAGGCTAGGTGGGTAATGTTCTTTACATGCTTCAAACTCATGGTCGAGATACACTATATTGCCAAAAGTATTGGGACGCCTGCCTTTATACACACATGAACTTTAATGACATCCCATTCTTAATACATAGGCATCAATATGGAGTTGGCCCAGCCTTTGTAGCTAATACAGCTTCAACACTTCTGGGAAGGCTTTCCACAAGGTTTAGGAGTGTTTATGGGAATCTTGGGCCATTCTTCCAGGAGAGCACTTGTGAGATCAGGCACTGATATTGTACGAGAAGGCCTGGTTCGCAGTCTCCGCTCTAATTCATCCCAAAGCTGTTCTATCGAGTTGAGGTCAGGGCTCTGTGCAGGCCAGTCACGTTTCTCTACTCTAAGTTTACTCTACGACTCTAAGTTTTCCAAGATGTGTCACCTCATCCCCTAACTCAAGCTACCATCAGCCCCTGAACTCACATAAGTCATCTTCCAGCATAATTTTCTGGATGTTCAGCATACCATGACATGAGTCATGAGTGAGTGATCGGGGGCCACAATTCACAGCAAGGTTCTGGAGAGTGTTCTGTGGCAGGATGGGAATAAGCCTGAGCTTGTCTTTCCGATATCATCCTCAGACAAACAATCAGCGCAAATGCCTAAATCAGGATATTGGTTGATTACTTCACTCCTACTGCATGCCAAAAGCATACAGACTGCTGCCAGTTCCTCCTGTGGGCCAAATATGGCCAGAATTCTTTGTGTCACTCCTCTTTACTTCTAACACCCTTTTAGTGTGTCTTGGGTATCTGGACACTTTTTTACCCCTGGAACATTAAGTTACATCACATCCACCACAAGCACTTAGACTAGGCCAGAAGGTTTGGCTCTCTATTCAGAAAAACTGCCTCCATCTTCCTTCAAAGAAGTTGTCCCCATGGTATATAGGTCCCTTTGTAGTCTTATTCCGAATCAACCCAGTGACATAGCAGTTGCAGGGCTTATAAGATCTCCTCAGTGTTCGAAATCTCTCTCCTGAAGACTTTGGGTTACAGCCTTATGCATCCCTCCTCTGCCCCACTGTCAGCCCCACCTCCGCTGAATGTCAATGGATACTCTGGGTACACCATGTAAGCCCTCCCACACTCCAGGTGAGTGAATAGCTGCTTCCAGTAACTTTTCCACTGAGAGAGTTACAATCTGGAGAAGTAAAGCTGCATCCCTGCCATGGACATTTTGGACCAGTCGCTCACTGGGGACTTTCATTGGGTATACCTCGACCATCCTGCCCCAGCCCTGGGGCTGTCCACCCAAGCAATGTCCTCAGGCATGAGAGGCCTGATGCGGGGGTGGCATGTGAGAGATTGTGAGACTGGTTCCAGATCCCACACTGCTGCCACGACCCATGCCTGGTCTCCCTTATGTGAATTCTAGTTGTTGTAATTACCAGTTTTATTTAACCAGTATAACCTGTTTAGTCTGTGCTTTCTCCTGTGTGCTTGCATCTTCTCCTGTGTATTTATTCTTTTGTGATCTTCCTGAAATCCGGTGACGAGAGTATGACTGCCTCTCCTGTCATGGAATGAGTGTCTGGTCTGCTGCCCCCTTGTCCACACATGTGTCTGCCTTACCCTGCACTGCCTCGACAGATCTTCTGGGGTATTTGACCCCTGCTTCTGGTTTGGACTACGACATCGGATTTGCGTTCTGGTTCTTAGCATGTTTTGCTTGTGGATCCCTGGTTCCAGTGAGATCCGATGACAATGCCGACTGCAGCCTCTGTTTTCACCTTCTGCTGCCCTCTGTCACTGTAGTTCCAATTTTAGGGTGATTTGTGGTCTATCATAGGGAAGATTTTCAGGTGTAGATTTTCATCCATATAATGTTTTTCTGAAGTGGTAATAAGATCCATCAAAGGTCAAATAGCGTAAACAGAATAATAAAAAGAAATAGTTGGTTTGTTCACAAGGATAATGCTCTAATCATCTCATCTTCAGTTCCAATTTTGCTGTTCTGTGTTGTAGTTATAATTTTGGATCTCAGCAAGTGTACATTTTTAGGTATAGATTGTAATACATGAATTGTTTTGTGTAGTGATAATGAGATCCATCAAAGGTCAAAAAGAGTAAATAATGATAAATACATTGATTCTGATTAGAAGGTCAACTGCTGTCACTAAATGCTGTTGCTACAACTTCGGTGTGATTTATCCTAAAATTTAAATAGTTCCAGATCTTCACCCATACAGTTGCAAAGACTGGAAATGATCTGACAAATAATTTTTGAGTTATGATGCTAACAAGATGAAATGTGGCATTGCTTCAATTTTGGGGTAATCTGTCTCAAAATTTAGTAAGTTCAGCACCGATACAATGCTTCAGCAAAGTTTGAAGAAGATCCATTAAACAGTTTTTAAGTAATTACCGTAAATAACAAAACACCTGTGGCAGCAGTGGTGCTAAAATCATTTGTATTTCCCGATGTCCAGGGTTACAATAACTTCATCTGTATCTCCTTATAAAGAAAGTTTATTATTGTCCCAAGTGCTAACTGTAAAACTAATCGATATGACTAACACCGATAAAACTAATACAAGTCAAAAATGAAGGTAAGATGAACGCAGTTAAATGCATTGCTGCTTAAACGGGAAAGTAATGGCTGCAGTATGCACTTAACTAGTATAGTGCCTCATGTGAAACATATTGTTCAGCTACTGTTTTCCTGAAAAGTGCCTATTTGTGTCACACTACTCATTAGAAAATTGCCTAAATAAAAATGCATAAGCACAGATGAAAACCAATGTACTGGCTACTGTTGTACTTTTAATCGGCAAAACATCCCACAGTTGCTTACAGGTTACTATATAACCTGCATTGCATATAGAAAAGGCATGGTTTAGCGGGTACCTATGGAGTGCACATGACGTCCTATTGGTCAGATTTGAGGTGTGCTGTAGTTATAAATTCCGAAACTTGGTTAATACCTGGTTAATACACATTTTTAGAAATCTTCACACTTGCCACACAAATCCATAAGGTATGGTGTCAGAGTGAGTATAGAAACGTGGAGAGCATTTTTGTTCTATGATGAGCCAGTGGCAAATATCCATGTTCTGCTATCTCTTCTTTGAAATACTGTTACAGTGGGGTTATCAGCACCTCACACTCCACAGGAAGCTCAGAGAAGGGAGGAGGAAATGTGAGAGTATTTTTAAAAGCTCTTTACTTTACTTATATGGACCTCTTTCAAACTTACATGGAAATGAGACCAAGGCAGTCGTCATACTGCTTTAATGTGTCCTGCTGTCAAAAAACAGAACTTTCAGGTTTCTGTATTATTTGAATATTTGACAATCTAATGGAAAATCTACCCTACAGATTTAATCTTTAGAGAGAGAAGAGGGTTATGAAGACCTTTCTGCCTGTTGTCAGTTATTCCTGATTAAAAGCATAAACTGACAAATGGGAAAAATTTCAGTAGTTGGTCCCTATTGACGGTCAAGAGAAAGGCATATTCCTTTTCATTTTGAAAGATCTGGGAAGCATCTGATCTTATAGATCCATATGTCCATATGACTGCATCTAGAAAAACCCTGTGACCTTTCTTTCCTCCTCAACAGCAGAAAGATGCAGTCTAAAAATAAAAAAAGGAAAATTGAAATTTAAAAGTGGAGCGCACATAGAAGGTAAAACTTTATGGAGCGAGTCCTGGCATGGCTGTTCCTATTTCATGCCAGTGAGTCTTTGCTGCTCCATTGACCTTGTGTACTGTTGGATTTGTATTCCTGTGAATCTGAGGCCTTACTGGTTGTCTCTACAAACATGCTACATTAACTTTCCCCCACATTTCTGTCCATTGTCACCCAAGGCCAGTTGTGTTTGGCCACCCGTTCCATTGCGTGCTGAACTTCACATACATTATTAAACAGTCCCTCACATGCTGCCAGGTGTTCTCCACTGCTTTTTGACTGACTTGCATGCTAAGACCAGTATTGTGTGTCAACTTCTGACTCTGTATCCAGTAGATTTCAACCAGTCCCATTTTCAGAGGCCCCTCCTCTCCTCCTCTTCCTTTAGCTGTTTCATGGGCTTTGCTCCGCTGTCAGTTGTGCAGCTCCATCATGGAGTCTAATTGAAGGATGATATTAAAAGATAAAGCAGTTCATTAAGCGTGGCCTTGAGAGCAGTGACTGCCCGATTAGCATATTTGGCCACTCCTTAGGTCCATCAGAGGGCCATTTTTAATCCCATGCTACTTGGAAGTGGACAGGCCTAACTACATGTCCTACAGGCAACTATGACTCTTTTCACCTTCACGCATCACAGCGCCATAACCTGGCTATTTTCTAGAGTCATCCCCTCTGAGTGGAATTTTTCAAGGGAGGTGGCCTTCTTGTACCCAGTCTGTCTTGCTACCATCCTCTCTTATACCTTAAACATATTTTTTAAACAGCATGGCCAAAAGGAACATGGCTCTCTAAAGACACGTAGAGAAACAAATGCAGGCTGACTGTGGAATGTTAGATTTTAAACATTGAAATTGAGTGTGGACAGAAGGAAACAGGAAAAGAGGAAATTGCTGGAAACCATTAGCAGTGAGTCTCTGTTAACATGTATGGGTAAAATTATTTTTGCCAGAGGACCTGGAGCCAACCCCAGCAGCATAAGGTATAAAGTCAGGGCTCACCATTGCACACACACAGTCATATAGGCAACTTAGAGAGACCAATTAGCCGAAATGCATGTCTTTAGCAACCCGCACACTGAGCGGAGGCGGGATTCAAACACTCAGTGCAGGAGATGTGAAGCAACAGTGCCACCCACTCTATATAGCACAACCACACAAGAAATGGTCTTCATGTAATGCATGGATAATATAAACACAGCTATTTTGAAAGCTTTGAAAGATGTTTACCTGAAAATGTGTATCATCCTCATGTGATGGTTACCTCTCTGAAAAGATCACAAGAGGCAGATTGCAAAGCTGTAAAATAGGTCATCGGAAAATCTTTCAACATTACATTGATGTCCCCGCACAGGCTTGCAGTTCCCATATTCCCACTCGACATGCTAAGTAATAAACAGGCTTGTAGCAGAACATCCCAGTGAAAGAGTGTCTCATAAATTAGCTGCAAATTGTTCAAGCAGGTCAGCATTTCACAACTAGTCCCCTTATAAGGATGTAACTTTGCAATTATATCCCCCTTCCCACCACTTCAGCACCAGTGGAAACATGTGTTTGGTAATATTTGGTTTGCTGTATTTTTATATGTGACTGTTAACAACCATGTCTCTATACTCAAATAAAACAGCTATAACTTTAACAATGTTGATAAAATAAATCATTAAGGGGAAAGAGGGTATACTGTCAGAGCAGAAGTCTAGATCTCAGTGAAAAGTGTTTGCAGGAAACCGCCCAGCAAATCAACATGAAAGAAGTTTTTCTTTTCATATTTTGTCCCCGCCCTGAAACAAAAGTAGGGCAAACTCTAGCTCAAGCATCCCTATTAACTGCAAATACTGAGAAATGTGCATTCCCCCACTACCACTCCACCAGCTTCCTGCCATCGATTTCAGTGTCGATACGAACAGCCCCTGCTCAGCCTCGGGCATGTGACTGCCACTGCCCATCTACGGTGTCATTCCAGAGTGCCTCAGCTGAGCAGGGCCCTCAGATAGCGAGGCCCCGTGCTGCATTGTACAACTCCGTGGTTTCAGGTCAGGCGATATGTTTCCACATCAAAGTTTGCTCCCATGATTATTTAATGTGTTCTGCTTTGAAGATGGCAAGGTGGCAGAGTGCGGATTTGCCTCCTCCCTCATTTGTGGAAGGGGTGAAATTTTTAATATTACACCAGGATTGCATTCCCACAACTGTTCAAGCGACTTACATGCTTTATATTATCTTCTGCACAGAACTACAGATATCAAGCCCAGAAAAGGAGCAAATGCTTCATCAGTGTGTTCCTTGCTTAGACTTTTATTTGTTTTTATTGATGCTTTCACATTACTTGGGAGGAGTAAGCATGATATTATAGAATATTTGGCAATCTAGAAATGCATAAAAAGGGGACACATAGATTCTAGATTCTGTCTGGTTTAACAGACTGATTACATCATACCAAAAGTCAGATGAAATGCAGCTTGAAAACCTCCATGGATGGTGTGACTTGCTCTTCCTTGGCTGCCTTAGTTTTGGCAGATAAATTATTTATTTGCTTAATAACTGCCAGTTGCAATCAAAGAATAAAACCCTGATATGAGCTGTAGGGAGAAAGGTCCTACAATAAACTGACCCTCTTAAAACACCTAGATGACCTAATGAATTTCCAAGGTGTCCAAAATGACTAATATTTATGTACTAATTTATGTATTATATTTGAGTCTGTTTTTATCCATTTAGCTTGAGAGGAACATGAAAAGCCTCGCAGGGAAATTAATGTCACAATGGAATGACGGGAAGGAGTGATGATCCATGATGCAGGTGTTGAGCACCAAAAGGACCCAAACATACACATAACCAGAAACAAAAGAACCACTAAGGGTCAAAACAAGAGGAAGCGAAGATAAATGAGATGGCACATGGGCTAACATAAACACAGGGAAATGCTTGGAAGGATTGTAACAGAGAACACTAACAGGGAACACCACTAAACCACAAATAGGAACTAACATACAGCACAGACCTACAATGACCGACAGAGGAACAGGGCATGGGCAGGCACTTCTATGCACACTTGACAAGGTTTCAACAAAGACATGTGTGGGCTATTACCAATTACATACAAATGACTAGGAACTACAGGAAACAGGTGAGGTTTGGTAAGGCCTCAGGAACACTAGCAGGTACAAAGAACATAGGTGAAAGAGGACATAACTATTAGCAAGGATATCTAACAAAGGTACAAAACAAGGAGTCACGAGGAAACACAAGAAAACATAATTAACTTGTATACAAAACAGGACCTAGGGCAAAAAAACACAAATGTTTAACAAGTTAACAAAACCATGATGGAGGGAAGTGCTTAACCCATTCAGCCACTCAGTGATCCAGGCAGCAAGGGAACGCACTAGAAGCAGAACATTGCCAAACATCGTGGAAACGGAATGGTCAGTGACAGTTTTTGGCCAAACAAGGAAATGATGAACCGAACGGAGAAAGACGGACTGATCCTGACAATTTATTAGTACAATTACCTTAAGGTGATGATACTTAGGGCAACTTTTTCAGCAATGTTGCCAGGCAACTGCCAACCAGGTGAGACAAAGGGGAACTCATCTGGATCTGGATGATTAAAAAGTTGCCCACTGCCAATCAAAGATTTTCAAATAGAAATTTGTTGCCCAATATCAATGGGAAAATGCCCAAGCAACACTGGTCAGCAACATTACCCTTAGGCTGTTCCATGTTGCTTGTTCAAATAAAATGAAAGGGAATTGGGCTGAATCTGAAGGCAAAGTATTATACTGTTTGTATCCAGTTCTATAAAAATCTAAAACTCTGAAGGCAGAGAGAAGAGGAAAAACTGTCTGTGAACAGAAGGAAACTCCATATATAAGCTTATCATTAAACACATTTTTAAATAATTTCTTGCAACGTTAAAAAGAAAATGAAGTAAACTGAATAACTGATCAAGCATTGTAATGCGTGGTGCCCCAACCTGGGTAATTCCCTGCCTTGTTCCTGTATCTTCCGGGATAGGCTCGAGACCCCTGCAAGACTGAATAAGACAAGGGATACAGAAGATGGATGGATGGACGAATAACTGATCAAACAGAGAGTTAATGAGATGGGAAGTAGGCTATCAAAGTCTGTTCATTAACAAATGCAATGACCTTCACATATAAATTCTCATACTAATCAAAAAGGTATTCTGATCGATATTGATCACTAATGCTGATTTATTTGTTTCTGTTGACTGTAGTTTTTGTTTCTGTTGACTTGCAATGTTGCAGTATTATTTAATCACTTTGTGTGTGCTATTGTGTGGGAGAGTGCACTGGCACCGGTCTGTCTAATGTCTAAAGGTGGGACTTCTAGTTTAAAAGAGTGTGAATTTCCTTATTCCGCAGCATGTCCCATGAGCTTGTCACAGTTCATTTTCTCGAGATATTGTGAAAATTATTCCTTTATCACGAGAAAACAGTAAAAAAATAATGCTAGTTCAGGGCTTCTGTTAATTGGTAAAATGATACAGTATAATTTAAACTACAAAGAAAAATTTTATTTCCCACACTTCTAAGTAAACCGTAACAAAAATAAAAAATTTGGCAAATAAATCAGTGGGACTGTATGCATCAGCATGCACGCTGCATACACAGAGGGAAACATTAATGAAACACATGCACTTCACAGGAGCACAGTACACAATTACATGCCACCGTTCAACACAGAGAAGGAATAGTTTGATCAGTGTGTCACATTTTTGTTTAAAGCTTGACACAGAATAAATAGCTTTATGTCTCGCTTTAGAAAGTATTGACATTAGTGTTTGACATCTAAGAAGAAGGTTAGCAAGGCTTCAGCTTAATAGGCGCTGCAATGTAAATGAGCCTGAAGCTATTGTGCACTATTTATCTTGTAACATTTTATTGCAGTGGTCTAGAGACTATCTCGGAAGCTATGGGTGCAAGTCAGGGACTACCCAGGGCACACACACCACTCTCACACATTCACACCCATAGACACAGAAACATTGGCAGTGGATTGACTGATTTAGCCTGTTGCTGTAACATATCAATGCATCCACCATATCGTTCCAGGCAAGACTGACCTTGAGAAGTACAAGTTAATGGGTTGCTTTATACCATTATAACGTACTTATTTCTTAACCGATTTGAATGAAAGCTGTTTTATATTCAAGCGTTTACGATGCACATTTGAAGAATAGTTTTGTCACCAGTTTTACTTACAGTCAAGACATACTACATGACTCTCAAATGAGAGGATTGTGTCGATATTCTATGAACTGAACTGCTTACTAGGAGGAATTTTAAAGAATTAATAAAAGCAATAAAAACTCTCAAAATGATAGTTTCTGGTTTATTTCCATCTGCATATAGATACATGTCTGTTTGTAAAGGGGACACAGCACAAACTTAATTAAATGAAATGTGTAACTTTAACAGAACAATAAATAAGAAGCTTGTTTTCAAATGTGAGGACAGATCCCGATTGCTCCGCAGCCACGCCCCCTTGCCCACTAGTATTCGCCTGAATACTGATACCTGTGTTCTGGCTATTTAACCAGTAGAACAGGTTACAAGGAAGTGAGACTATGGATTTTATTTTGCCGGGGCGCAAAGCGTAACGCATAGTGGTTTTGCTAGTTTCATACCAGGGCACTGTTACTTTTCACGCCATACGTGCACATCATCAAAATAGCAGGTGATTTTGCGCCCGCCTTCCGCTCGTAGGAGTGGCCTTATTAAATGAGGCGTGGCCGGGCGCATTGTCGGCGCCTTGCTGTTTTATGTAAGGTGGCAATGAAATGCAAAACACTAAAACAAACTAAGAGAAAACACGAGGGGGGTATTCTCCGTACATCGCTTAAATCATCCAAGATCAGAAGATTCATCTTGGATCTATTAATGGGGGTGAAAATCATTCGGTTAATTCGGTTCCTGAAACGCACTTCACGAGTAGATTAGTTTAGCTGGATCCAATCATCCGAGATGATTGCGCTGCTTGAAAAGCCTATATATATCGAGTCTAGAAAACATGATCGGCAAGTCTCTCATTGGCTCCTACAATATGGCGAAAGAAAGGACACAATTCTTCTCCCAGGTCGAGCAGGACCTTTTACTGGAGGGATATGATGAGTTTAAAGACTTAATTTGCACCAAAGGAAATGCTGCAAACGCGGCACAAACCATAAAAGACGGCTGGCAAAAAGTGGCCAACAAATTAAATGCATAAGTAGTCTCTAATTATTGTATTACTGCCGATTATTGTATTACTTGAATGCAGCGTTACAGTTCCAATGTGTCACGTTAATCATCATTTACTTGATATAATTCCAGATCAAACACAAGCACGATCAGGACAGGGGAACAAGTTAAAGTGAAGTACAAATATACTTCAAACTGGTAAATGACATCTCATAAAGTGTGTGTGTGTGTGTGTGTGAAATATTCCTTTTTAAAGATAATCAGAAGGCAGACAAAAAACTGGAGGTCCGCCCGGTCCAGACCTAACCCCTGCTGAAGAGCTGGCTCTCCAGCAGAATGCCCATTGCCCTGTTTCTCAGGGCGTTGAAGGGGGAAGCTCCTCAGAGCCAGTGGCAGGATGCAGCAGCAGTCACTTCATTTCAGGTACATGATGAGCATTGCATATATTTGTGCTCCGTGGGTGTCATAGGTGCGTTCACAGAGGACTTGTGGTACAATTTCCATATATTCCTTCCCCCCCCCCCGGGTGGTTATTTTTTATTTTTCTTTGAAGGGTCAGTTGCAGGGAATGTCATAACCCTTGAACCTGTGTCTGACCAACGAGACATTGATCCATGTGATGTAGTTAATGAAGACAGTGTCTGACCATTCATCAGGGGAAGAGGTAAATGTTTGAACAAATTCCACTCTGAGCAATCAGTTCTAATGATATAACTTTTGTACAGGAGCCCAGTGCCAGCACACATGTCCCTTCTGGAACATGATTCACATCAAAAAAAGGAGATGGTGAGGTCGGTTGAGCCATGTTTTGTACTTTGTAAAGTGGAAAAAAGATTCAAAATGCTATACTGTATATGCAGTGCAGAGAGAATCCTACGGCATTTGTCTTTGGATTTTCATTTGCAGAAAAATGGACGTGTTCTGTACAAGAGATCATCAACAGAAAATCACATACCAAAAACTGAAAATGAGGGAAAATCCAGCAGGACATGGAATTTTAATGAACTGAGGATGGACAAAAATTAAGTTGCAGATAGAAATACTTAAAAGACAAATGGTGACAAATCTCTCTCTTTCATTCATATATTATGCATGTACAACTTATTAATACTCTGTTATGTACTCCTTACAGGCTGAAGGGCAGTAAAATGTCTTGATGATAAAGTTAACATTTGTGCGAAACGACTGCATTGTCATTCTTGAAAATATCGGACCACAATTTGGCCGCTCTGCTGCTGGGCTGGTCAAGGTGCACTGGCTCAAGGTCGTCATCAGGCTGCACCACCCCCTCAGGGGCCCTCTCTTTTCTGATGGTGACTATGTTGTGTAGGATGGAGCATGCAACAATTGTTACATGCTCTGACAGGTGCAATCCTCAGCCTTTTCAGGTATTGAAATCTCTCCTTCAGGTGGCCAAAGGTCATTTCAATTCGTGCCCTTATCCTACACAGAGCTGCATTATATCGGCTTTGTGGGCCAGGGTTGGGGTTAGGGAATGGTGTCATTAAAAAATGTCTACAGGCATATCCCCTATCCCCAAGCAGGATTCCATCATGATGACCTGTGGAATAGGTAACAGTTGTGATTACAATGCACACTTCACCATCATTTACAGATGTAGCCACCTCAATCTTCCCCTCCAAGCCGGCTAGCTGCCAGCCAAAAGGAGTAACCCCCCTCTTTCTGGGGGTGTGCCTAAATTCTGGTCTAAACCCGCCCATTCATTCACTTGCAGGGTGTTACCATGAGATGGCGCTTTCTTTACAAAAACACATTTTAGTTGCGGTCTCAAGTTTACATACGAGTATCAACTAGAATCTTTTGGTGGCCATTAGCAAGCTTCTGGCATAATTCTGGCTGAATATTTGGCCACTCTTCTTTGCAGAATTTCTAGTTCATTTAAACTAGTTGGGTTCCTGGCATCGACCCGGATTTTAAGCATAACCCACAAATTTTCAATAGGGGGTGAGATCGGAGGTACTTCACAAAGCAGGATTTCTAGCTTAGCGGAATAACTTGTTGGAATTAAGGTAAACTGAAGACACAGCTGACGTTTTTACAGCACCAGAGACAAACAGGGCTAGGTACTTGTCTAGCAAGCATGCCGGTACATACTAATCCAGCACTATGAAATTATACAGTACCGTACATACAAAAACCCCTCGGAAATGCAAAGCATGTACTTTCTATCTCTGCCTTCAACCAGACAGGAAGCTTGTTTTGAAGCTTGGCATGCTGATCAGGAGTGACAATTTGTTGTTCTAATATCCATGTATTGTTTTGTAATAATTATTAATGTTCCCTATTACAGTACTTTTTCTTAATAAATGCACACTTAACCCAACCTTAACCCAACATTTGATCCAGCTGGCAGGGATATC
>JAAGVU020000293.1:0-14950 GCA_011763525.2 Mormyrus iriodes | reverse complement strand
AACCCGGGTGCAGATGTGAACCCTGATCCCAGAGGTGTGAGGCAACAGTGCTAACCACTGCACCACCGTGCCGCCCCTTATTTTCAAACATGTCTTTATATATTTTCATGTTATTGCTAAGCTCTTAGTTTTGTTTTACATGACTGAAATAAATAACTCATCTGGTAATGTCCTGGAGCAGTTTGTTTGGAATTTTGACCCGTTCCTGCCAGACTGAATATGTACATTCTAGTTCAGTTCCAATGAAAAGGGCAGAGGGTGCTTTCTAATGAGTTTCTACTTTCATTACTCTGTAGAATAAAATATGCCCATATTTTTGGCACCTGGCCACTCTCTGTTTTTAAGTGCGTTTCTCCCCCCACCTTCCAGGTGTGCTGTGAGCACGGCTCTGTGGATGCAGTGTTTCCTCTCGCCGTCTCGCTATTAGACCGCTATCTGTCCCAGTCCCTCTCCCCGCCCATCTCGCCCCTCTGCCTGACGGCAGCCTGTGTTCTGCTCGCTTCCAAGCTCGCGGATGAAAAGGCTGTCAGCACCAACGCCCTGTGTGCAGCTGCTCGCTTTGCCTTTCTCCCTCAGCACCTGCGGGTGAGTCATCTCCGAGCCCCTCTTCCATCACCACCTACCTGCTTTTTACAAGCAAACTAACTTTGTGTAAGTGTAACACTTCACACACTAGAGGCTGCACATTAGCTATACTTCCAGCTATTTTGTGAAAGAAGCAGATTAAAAGAAGGTGAAATTAGTGTGTAGTTTCAGTGATTTTTTTTAATAAGTTCAGAGTCTCGTAACTCCTACACCCCTTTGAATAACAACATTTTTTTTTGTTTGAAAGCAAGTAAAGGGTACGTTCTTCTCACTTAAGTGAAAACAGTTCACTTGTTCCCCACATGCCAACTTAAAACGCCTTTGGGGTGCTTTTAACTCATGGAGTGGACCAAGCAATAGGTTGTTTTAAATAAAGTAGAACACACACACACACACAGACCTGTACTCATATCTTCATGGGGACCATCAATTCATTTCTATGGGCAAAACCATAATCCCAACAAAGACAACCCCTACCCAGCCCTAACCTTAACCATAATTAACCAAAATACACATCTTTTTGCATTTTTAGTTTTCTGATTGCAGTCACGGATTTTTATAAAAATTGAATTTATCCCTTGTAGGGACCAAAAATGGGTCCCCACAACGGCAAAATAACTTTTTTTTTATCACATTATGGGGTTCCCCATTTGGTCCCCACAATATAAGTTATACCTGGACCAAACACATACACACACACTCACATATACATGTACATATATACATACACATACACTCACGTGTGTATGTATTTAATGAAATTGACTAATCCAAGCTCTTCGTAACCAAAAGCAGTAAAAAATGCAGTTTGCGAGATGAAATTTGACCTCGAAAAAATAAACTTATGCAAAAGTTAACTTTGACCATAACATAAAAAGGTATATATTTTTTTAGCTTTCCAAGGATCTATATAGTAGCTTTCACAGTTAAAAAAAAAAAGTTACAGCTGATAAGAGTTGTATATATATATTGCCACCTGGAGCGTAGAAAAGGCCCTAGAGCTCTGGAAGGTATATGTAATTCACATGACGAATTTCATCAAAATCAAAAATGGTGAAGCAGAAATGTTGAATGAAAATGAAATGAGGGAGTAGAAGGGTGCAATTTATGTACTGCTGATTTTTCACCTTTTGATTCCTTCTTACATTTCTTTCTCAATTACCATCTTGTAGGACATGGAGATTATCATCCTTGCAACCCTCCATTGGGACATTACTGCCGTGACCCCCCAAGACTTCCTTCCACACTTCTTGTCTGCACTGAGATACAGAGAGCGGGCCGGGAACCTCGGCGGAGACACCGAAAGGTTGCGATCATTTCTCCGCGCTCGGAGCAGCGCCCTGACCGCCTTCTGTGTCTGCAAGTCCCAGTTTTTAGGAACACGCCCATCCGTGATTGCAGCGGCGGCTTTGAATTGCGCCCTTCGGGAGATGGGGGTCCAGAGAGTGCAGCTTGACAGCCTAACCACCACACTGGCAGGACTTTGTAAAGCAGATACGGTGAGAAAGCTATTTTAAAATGCGCAGCCAGAGAAAAGCAGTATTCGAGAAAATACGGAGACATTTCATTATATGCTGTTATGAAATATGTAAAATGTCATTTTTTCATACATTTAAAAATACAAATATGAAGGACGAAATCACATTATTGATCTCAGTTTCAGTTAGAGTATAATACACTTCAGGCACGTGAACATTTCAAACTTGGTTAAAATTTTATCCATGTACTATAATACCCGTGTCTTGTTTTCGTGATCCTAGGCGGCGGTGCAGCACTTTTCCGAGACGATAGAAAACATCCTCCGGAAGAGTCAGAGGATGGGACTGAAGGAGAGGGATCTGAATGTTGATGTCGATGATGAAGAAACGGAGCACTGCAGAGCCAACACACCAACGGACCTAAGGGACATCGATTTTTAGGCAATTGTGAAATGTGCTGCGTAATTTTACCAGTCAATCGGATGGGTTGTTTAGACAATTTACAACCTGGAGCACAATTTTCCATTTTGCAGTCCATTTCGTCATTTTACTAGACGATTTTCACTTTCATTTTTGCTGCTTTTTTGATGTTCTACATTTGTTGTGATTTGTTGGATTAATATCGTAACTATTTTATTTTGTTTTTATTTATTTACATATTTATTTATTCGTCTATTTATTTGTTTGATTATCTATTTATTGTGATATTTATTTATTTGTTAAAAAATATTTATGTCAACATTGTAGTTCCTTATCAAAAATGTGGTGTACTATCTTTATTCTGTGACGTTTTGTTAAATGTTTATATAGATATATTTTTTAAATTATAAAATAAAGTTTTAAAACGTTTTAACATAACGAACCTTATTTGCTAGAATTTTCATGATCTAGTCAATGGGAATTCTTGCTCTAGGGTATTTCACAATCCCAAAAATCGCCTATTTAATTTTTGACTAAATTAAACACGATATTAAGCTACCAAAAACAGAAACACAATATCTGTTTTTTTTCTTGTAACACGAAATTTGAAAGTGATTGAATAACGTATTGTATTACATAAATACTGCATTACTATTCACAGGCAGCCTCCAAGCATATTCACATAATCCACACCAACATTAGGCGGACCGTCTTCATCCACTTACTGGACGTGGCGGTGCAAAAAAATAGCAAAAAAACTACAATTACAACGTCGCTAGTTGATGCCGTCATGTTTCCCATGGATCCGGGCCTGTCGGAAAGAGTACAGATAACAGCGATTGACGTTGACAGAGAAACGGAGACGCGTAGGCAAGACGGCAGTCGGGGGGTGACGGAGACGAGCGTATGCACGTAAGTGGAGTATTTCTGGGGTCAGGACAGCTAGCAATACTGATGAGTAGGCTGATAAACAAGAGATTAGTAATGGCTACATGGAGAGCTGACGGAGGCAGATACAAGTAATTATATATACGGGAGTTTTAGGTGATCGAAGTACTTTCTTCTGGCAGACGGTTTTATACCCCGTGTTGTCCCGGATAGCACCTCCACATCTGTTTGTCTTATCGTTTTGTCAGCCATTCGGCTGTTTACATCACATTTTAGTGTATCTTGTACATATCCTAGTTTCTTGTGTCTGCTTTTTTCACTTTGCTTTTCCACGTTCATTTCTGTGTCCCTTGTGTCAAGTCAGTAATGTGCTTAGATTCATCCTAGTTCTCTACCTCGCTGTGCTATAATATTATGCTTGCCTTTGCTGAATTGATGGGTCCCCTGGTTTTCTTTGCTTAGTATTTCCATATTAAGTAACGAACTGACTGCATCCTCTTATGTTTTATATTCCGAATGTGTGTTAATGTACTCATTTCGTTTTAGGTTATACTTAGACGGGAAAGGTGAGACAAATATGAGTCATCAAGAGTTTGATTTTTATGACTTGGGGTGAAAGTACCACAAACATCCAATAAATTAGACATTTATCGGGTTTAACTTGAGTCAATATTGTGACTGCTTTATTATTATTATTATTTCCTGACAGATTAACTACATGTCCAGTTGGGTAATTTATTTAATCTGTAAGCGCAATTAATTACTATGAATAACAAAATACAGTGTCATTTTATTTTGCTCTGGGGGTGTTCCATAGGGAATTTCAGGTAGTCTGAGCTAAATGTGAGGGAACGAAGATGAAGTTCATTTAGCCCAGACTACCTTAAATCCAACAACTTATCCGACTAAGCAAGAAATCTTGCTTCTTGGAACACCCCTCTGGCATGTAATAAAAACTGAATGGTGTATGTATGATATTAAGTTTTTTTTTCCTCAATATGTATATTGACTTTTCTTTTTCAAACATTACAAACAAATCAGAACCATAAAAGCAAACTAAACCTACAAAAAATACACAAATTACAATTACTCGATACAATTACTCAGTGGCCCAATACTCGTTACTCAGTATACAAATGTATGATAGTAAGTTACTTTTTACTTACCTTTCACAGTCATTTTATACTTTTCATCCAAATGACCCAACTCCAAGTGTTACATGTCCAAATGACTCTTGACACTCCTCTGACAGACTATGACCTAAAATGCCAGCACCGTGTGGTTATTTCCTGAGCCCCAATGACACTAATACCCTCATTCTCTGCAAGCAGAATGGCTGTGATTCCCTACTGGCTGTTGCTCCTGTCCCTGTCAATGGGAACGTGGTCAGTGCCCATTGAACACAACAAAATGCCTCCAGGAACTGAGTCCCCTCAAGAAGACAAGCAAGATGACAATATGGTACTTCATGTCATTAACAAACAGCACTGGTCACAGCAGACTGGGTGTTTATCAATATACATACTTGATCATACTTGTGTTGTCATGTACCCATTTTACCGCATCTTTCATTGCCAAAGACCAGCTCCAAAACTGATAACAGAAGTACAGAAGATGGTAAAAATCCTCAGATGTTGGTCTTGCTCTGCCCCAAATATCAAGGATATGTTAGTTGCATCCTCACCAAAACAAGACTAATCCCACGACTCAGTGCGCCCCATGTTTGTTCTTGGGAGGCAAGTTAGCAAGACCGGTCTTGCCAAGACCACAAGTACAATCTTTACTTTCTTGGTATTGAGAAACACCCAGGGTTCTAATTCATCCTGTACTGTCATTCTCCCTCTGTTTATCTAATTGCCGCGCCTTTTTTAGGACACAGGCCTGTACTATGACAGGTACCTTAGAGAAGTGATTGAGGTGCTGGAGACAGACCCACATTTCAGGGAAAAGTTACAGACTGCCAACACAGAGGATATCAAAGTGAGTCTTAAACCTGCACATTATCTATATCTCTTATCTATCTTTGTTTTGTTTTGCTTGTTTGATTTTCTTGTTCTCTTGTTTTTCTTGCTTGCATGACTGCCTGTGTTTTTGCTTGCTTGTTTCCATGGTTGTCCTTTCTTGCTTTCGTTTTAGCATTCTTTGTTTGCCCGTTTAGTTTTACCTCTACACTTTTCATGAACATAACTTATTGCTACCAGTGGTAATCCTAACTCTTTGTGTGGTTTTCTAGAGCGGACGCCTAAGTAAGGAGCTGGACTTGGTGGGGCATCATGTGCGGACACGTTTAGATGAACTGAAGAGGCAAGAAGTGTCAAGGCTCAGGATGCTGCTTAAAGCCAAGCTGGACAGCACAAATGCACATGGTTAGAGGATGTGTGTGGCTGTGTGTGTGTGTGTCTGTGTCTGTGTCTGTGTGTACGCGGCCACATGATTGAGAGCTGGTAATCACTGGGTATTTCTCAATACCAAGAATGCAAAATATTGTGCTTATGGTTTTGGCAAGACCGATTTTGCTAACTTGCCTCCCAAGAACGAAGGTAGGGCACAATAAATAATGGGATTTGTCTCATTTGATGAGGATGCAGCCAATGTATCCCTGATATTTGGGGTGGGGTAAGAATGACATTTGGGGATTTTTACTGTCCTCTGTACATAAGTTCTTTCTTAAGTATTGGTACCTATCTTTGGTAATGGAAGACGACGTAAAACGAGTACATGAGAACACAAGTATGGTCAAGTGCACATATTGAGAAACAACCACAAAGTGTGACTCTGCTCTTTGACTGCAGATATACAGGTAGACCATGCTGCTCTGCTGAAGCAGTTCGAGCATTTGGATCCCCAAAACCAGCACACCTTTGAGGCCAAAGACTTGGAGCTTCTCATCTCCACGGTATAAGATGAGATACATGTCAAAGTTCCTGGTGGGAAATTTTGGGGAAGCACAAAAACTGAAGACATAATGCAAAGACAGTATACACAGTGCAAATAATATTATGCAAGAACAAGTAACATAATAAGAATGCATTTGTAAGTTAATGGGAGTATATAAGCAATTAGCACGATCGATGTATGGTGCTATCTATTCTGACGTATTATGGCTGGGAATAAGGGCTGACAGCTTGGGAGGTGAGAATGAGAAAGGAGGGAATATTAGAGACATGATGTTGGAAAGCCAGAATCACAAGATGCCTTTTACGTCGAGATATAAAGGTGATGGTAAAGGTGTCAGAATAGTATTATACAACTGGGTGTTGTTGCCTGTATATATGCAACTGCTCATTATGTTCTCACTGCTTGGTAGGCGACCAAGGACCTGGAGAGCTACGACAAGGAGCGGCATGAGGAGTTCAAGCGCTACGAGATGCTGAAAGAGCATGAGCGGCGGGAGTACCTGAAGGGGCTCGACCAGGAGAAGCGGGAGGAGGAGGAGAAGAGGCTGGAGGAGCTGAAGGAGAAGCACAGGCAACATCCCAAAGTCAACGTGCCGGTGAGGCGGGGAAGGGATAGCCCAGAGAGATGGATGGGTGGATGGACAGACAGATGGACGGATGGATGGATGCAAGATGGATGGATTTAGGATGGTGTGAGGAGTCAAAATAGTGAATAAAAGGCGCCTGGATGTGTGAACAGTCATGTTTTTATTGTTTGAGCTACATTTTCTCCATTTAGAGATAAAGGAGAGAGAAAAATAAGTGAAAATAGGGGGGAGGAGAGGTGCATAAGTATTTTTACCACAGCGCTGCTGAATTCTCAAATCTGATTGGTCAGACATCGTGTTAATTTATCTTTTATCGCCAGCCAGGCGAATCAGAATAGAACATCACGCTGTTATGATTTTGTAATTCGAAATAACGTTACTTAAATTTAGAAGTAGAATACAATTTAAAATCAACAGAAACTAAACAGAAATGTCCACTCATTACCACAAGAAAGTTGTTCTACTAATAAATGCACTTTCAGCTCATAAACATGCAAATAATGTCTTTAGCCACAAACGTATAAGCCAAATGTGTAGTGACCATGGTGTGAGTGGGTTAAGGCATTATCTGTTTTTAAATGCACTCCGCTGCTTGTCAGGCAGTTCTCTGCTTCTACAACCATGCTATTAAAAACGTATAATGTACAGCGTGTCATGCATTAACCCTTACTTATGGGACAGGGTAGAGTAAGCTTTTTAAAAGCCACTGGAGTGGGTGTGCACTTCGCTGACTTAGCTCCCGGTTCCTTTCTATCTCAGGGTAGTGCAAAACAGTTCCGGGAAGTGTGGGAGGAAACGGATGGCCTCGACCCTCAGGAGTTCAACCCCAAAACTTTCTTTAAACTGCACGGTCAGTTAATCTCTTAAATGTTCTGCCATTATCGCTCAGTCTTTGGTTCTACTTCATCAGCCTGCACGAGATTTCTGATCTTTAATAGGAAAAAACACACGTTCAGTCATGGCTTTGTTCTTGCGTTCATTAAGCCTGCAAAGCTGATTCTACCTTTACCCACATTGTCTCCCCCTAGTGGCTTTTTCAAACAATTCTGTTGGTACATATTATAACAGTAGTGTGCCTTTTCCATCAGTAATACAGGATATAAAACAACTCTTTCCCCACTAAGATACCAATGAGGATGGGGTTCTGGACGAACAGGAGCTTGAAGCTCTGTTTACCAGAGAGGTACTGCGTTTTTCTCCATCGCTCCACATATGTATATATCCAGAGGTGGTCCACAGTACAGGCTCTATACACTTTGCTTCTCTTTCAGCTGGAGAAGGTGTATGACCCACGGAATGAGGAAGACGACATGATGGAGATGGAGGAAGAGAGACTGAGAATGAGGGAACACGTCATGAAGAATGTCAGTCACTCTGCTGCCGCCTCCCCTATTATTATCCGTAAACTCCTGTGTTGAGACTGTTACATATACATCATTTACACTTTGTCAGTTTCTGTTTGGCCTTTTTGTTATTATATAAGCATGTACATGTAAGTATAATGGCATTTCACAGTGAACTTCCAACATGTATGCCCTTTGGTTCTGATGTAGGTATTGTGGAGATGTACTGATTGTCACTCTAATACTTTCTGCCTGGAATATAACACTTTCTTTTTTTGACTGTTTATTATCAAAACCTTTGCACAGTGACCAGAATAAGGCCTTGTTCTTTGAAATTTAATGTTAATTATTTTTTGTGGCATTTGGATGGTTTTCAAAGTGCCAATAAGAGACTTTTCGAGGGCCAGGTACTCCCCTCCCCCCCTTGGAAAATTCATAGGTGATCAACAAGGGGCACTCAGAACCTCAAAAGGGGGCACTTTCAATTTATTGGGCAAATGGCGTAGGGGCCCAGGCGTTTTCAACGCCCCTCCGCGCACATAAGTGTTCTCATTACACATTATATTAGGGCTGGGAGATACGGCAGAATATTTTATCATGATCATATTTTTAATCAAACAATATCAGCGTAATACAAGTCATCATTTCTTCACTTCAGTGCTCCATTTTTGCTTAGAATTCCCTTTGAATTGCCCTAAAATCATAATATGACAAACTGAATGGATTACAAACTAAAGTCTAATTTTAATACATTTATCATAAAAAATAAACTTATTTGTCATAGGGTGTAATACTAGAAAACACAAACAGTTTTGTTGCTAGTTTTTTATGTTTTCCTAAATGGAGCAGGTATAAGGATAAATTACTCTAACTACAGACTCATACCTTGATGGCATTTGTGTAAAACAGTGCATTATAACTGTCAATTATGCAAGAGAACAAGTGTTTAAGCTATATTGCGATACTCAAATTGATGACAATATGAATGTTCATAATCATGATATGATACTATATCAATATATCACCCAGTCTTTCAGTATATTAGCACTTTTTTTACACAGGGAAATTTTAAATAGGGAAAATACTGCCCTTTTATCAGTATTTTTGCTTTTTAAGACATGTTTTTAGTCCTAGCCAGTCTATAACAATCAGCATCTATGGTCTGCAGTGCTATCAGAACCTTAACCCACTGATTGCATGTCCTGATGGCTAAATTTCCTCAACCATGCACAAAAACTCAGGCATACTCTGGCAGTTTAATGAAAGATAATAATTTGACATTATAATTAATGTTATAGTTTTTCATTATCTCTAACTATTATTTATTTTTAATAATTTTTCATTTTCTCTGTAGGTGGACACCAATCATGACAGACTGGTCAGCCTGGAAGAGTTCCTTAAATCCACAGAAAAAAAAGAGTTTAATAACTCTCAGGAATGGGAGGTGAGAACAGAAGGGAGTCCACAGAAGCTTCTGTGGGGGCAGGGGTTGGGGGATCCAGAGCACATACATTTTTGTGTTTTATGAAATTATTTGCTGAAATATTTTGGGTATGGGTACTTCCTTATAGTCATGATGGGCTTTATCTGTCATTTCTGGTTGAAGACCCTTGATGACAGGAAGCCGGTGTACTCGGAGGCAGAGCTCCAGCAGTTTGAGGTGGAGCTCCGTGATAAAGAGATAGAGCTGGGTAGGCGGGCAGCATCGCTACAGCACGAGGAGGAGCTCCTCAGAGAGAGGGGCAAAGCCCTAGAGGCACAGAAGAAGGAGTATCAGCAGGTGAGAAGGGTGATAGGTGTATCATTAGCAGTGTGCTAATAGACAAAGTACTTTTATATTGGTCTTTCTATACATTTTGGTCAGGCACTATTGGAGCTATCACAAAAGCAAAAGGACCCTCAGGCAGTAGTGGGGCAGCCACCTGCAGGTCCTAAAGAAGAGCTGGAGTTTCATGAAGAGGTGAAGAATGCAGAAGAAGGTGAGGGGCTGGTGGAAGACTGTAGAAGATTAGAAATGTACAGAATTTTTTTTGTCTTTAAATAACTTTCCTACCTTTTTTCAGATGCAAAGGTGCCTGTTTCTCAGGAGGAAGTCAGGGAGTCTCAGAATAGCCTCCCAGCTGAACATGTGCAGAGTCAGTCCCCACAGAGCTCCTAACATAACCATAGTGCCACACCTGGTTTGGTGGTGTGCTGCCAAAACTGTTTTTCTGTTTGTCTGTCTGTCCATCTGTCCATCCACCCATCCATCCATATGTCCAGGACATGCTTCTTGTTGACCTTAGCATTTCATTTTAAGATTGTAATCAGTGTGCTGTTGTTTATCACAAACAGTATGGCAACTCAGACTATCTTTTTTGGAGATGAATATTTTGGGGATAAACATTTTAATGTTGCTATTTGTAGAAAGTACATCTTTTAAACATTTTAAAATGATTTCAAGATATCTAAACAGATTTTAATCTAAATCTAAACAGAGATTTTGAATACGATAGAAGAATAAAATTAAAATAAAATCATTCCAGCTCTGTTTATGGCCATAGTATAAAGATATCTGAAATCCATTTTTGAAGCTTAACTTTAGTTTGTGGAAACAATTCTCTGAAGGACTCTTTGAATTTACATAAACATTGTGGTACCTAAATTACATTATTACTATTGCATTTATTTTGGCTTGGCTTCTTTCTCTGAAAGTTTTGCCATGGCTGTATTTTCCAGATGTATTGCAGTAAGGCAGTACTCATATTAATTTTAACTTAAAATGCGTGCTGCATTTATCTGTTTCAGGGTCAGGCTGTATTGTCATATATGTGTGTATGCATCAAAGGTTCTCATACTACCGTTTTGTGTTTCTTCTTTCCACATTAAACTAAAGTGTTTGTACCTTCCTGCCATTTTAGATAGGGGGGGAACTTGCAATCTGTTTGGGATCTGAACCTACGACCCTTCTGCCCCCAATGATGCATCGTCTGTGTTTTGTCTGTGGTTTACATTTCACTTTATAATTAATTTCTATTCACAGATACACAGTTTGTATCAGAGTAGCTTACCGTCACTGCCTCTTCCAGTGTGTCATTTTGTTTACGGATCTGTTTGTTAATGGTGTGTATATCTGTTATCATGTTACCTAAATGAACGCTTATATGTGTGAGAAAGCAGGGCGGCTTTTGGAACAGATGCAGTGGCACATGCCTTGAAGTCATGTCGGCAATGTGCTGTGTTGCTTATATTGTGTGTAAGTATAGATTGGCTTCTGTTTCATGGTCGGTCTTACCTTTTATCTTCTATCATAAGTGCATTCTGCCCCAAATGACAGTTCAATAAGCATTTTTTGAAATTTTATTTTATGCCATCAGACTGCTGCTTTTGCTAACCACTGAATTATTTTTTTGTATACTCCATGAACACACAATTCATACTTTTTTAATGAGGGATTTCTCCCTCTGTTGTCACCAGGAGAAATTTCTCTATTCCCCATTTTACTTGCAAGTGTTTGAGTAAAACGTCTACAAATTATTTTCTTGATTTAATTGTTAGCTGTGTCCAGTCCTGTGTTTATTTTTATACAGAATTTCAGTCTTGCCATTTTATGTCATTTCAGTGATGGGGGTGAGGATTAACACTTCCCTATAGGATCATTTCTTTAGGCCGAGAAGTGAAAATCAGCACTGTTTTGTGTACTGTACTACAGAAGACGAACAAATAAAATGATTGAATTTTGGTGCAATTCCCCTTTAAGGCCTTAGTCACTGTGTTTGCACAATTTCTCACACCCCTCTAAGCCCATGCCTCTATAACAGAAAGTCACAGTGTATTATATGTTCCCACTCTTGTTTTTCTCAGAATAGAGAGAGAGAGAAATATGTGAAAATCAAATTCCCACGCCCTTTCTCCTGATACAAAGCTCCCCCTCCTGTCGTAATCTTCCATAACTCTTTGCCTTTTCTACAAAGAATAAAAAAAGATAAAAATGAAGGGAGATTGAGGTCCAAAAAATTAAGGGAAATTGAGGTTCACACAGACTGGGAAAAACCAGGGATGAAGATGGAAAGGATGTGTGACGTGTTTAAGACAGGTGGCTAGGAAGAAAATTAGCTGCATGACAACTTAATTCATTATGTGCGAAGTCAATCTAATTGATAAAGTAGTTTGTTTTATCACTTTCTAGGCAGACCAAATAGGAGCTGATGGCCTGGACATTATCAAGTGTCTGCAGGAGAGAGAGGACAGCTGTGTTCAAATGCTCTAGTTGCACAATTCCACACTCAGCGAAAGAGAGAGAGAGCCAAGTAGAGGGAGGAAAAGAATACAGAGAGCTTACTGTGAGCTCAAAGAAAGAGATATTGACACTCAGCAGAGAGTGTAGGTAGGCTGGGGGACTTCATTCTGCGCGGACAGACAGCACAGAGCCAAACGGTGAAAGTGAGATTGCTGGTGGACTGGAAAGCACCGTGGCTGGTACGCGCCGATATCGAAGGAGAGGGTAGCTGTCGGATGGAGCATGACGATGGAGAGATGAAAGGTTCACCCAAAGAGTGGAAAGTTTTGGTCAGGTACGCTGATGTGGAATCTTTATGCGAAAATAATATTTGCATATGTGTATGTACTATGGTAATTCATTTATAATGTCTCCTGTTGATTGCAATGAAATTTTTGAGTTTGGTTGAGTTATCTGGCATCACCTGGCCTCTATTTCTATATGCACTCTTTTGTTGATCTTGACACATTTCCCAGCAACACCAAGCAAAGTGAGGGAAGCCAACCTGTTCATTAATGACATTTAAAATGTAACTATTCGATAAAATTCTAAAATGATTCATCTTGAATGAATGTTGTAATGTATATGTATAAAATTTAATATTATTGCATACGTTTTGAAATAGCAATCTTATTAATTTCTAATTTAATCAGACACTTTTGTGCTGTAATGATACATGCAACTGTTTCGCATATAAATATTGAAATTGTTGATAGGCCAGCTTCTCCTGTCAGGTAATGTTGTCATTCTCTATAAGGCTAGTATCAGTTTTGGAACAGACGCGTAGTCTGAGTGTAAGCCTTACTGCTAGGAATTGTCATACATTCTAGCATTATATCACTCAGTTTGTTATTGTTACTTACTCTCTTTGTTCATTGGTTATTGATACGTGCTTAATACTTGATTTCCATGGTGAAGGTCTGTTTGCACGCAACAATGTTGCATCTGTGTGCTGGACAAATCAACAGCCTTTTGGTCCCCTGGCTCTTTATAATTTAAAATTTTTTTCATCGCTAGCCTCTGACCTCTTTACAAATGAAGCAGATTTTCGGAATATTTGAGCAGCTCTGTCCTCCCGCCTCTCCGCCCACGTCCCCTGACCTCTCCAAACCACACTCGCAGTTTTCTCTATACCCTCATTGTTCTCCCTTTGAGCACTTGTGCGTCCCTGTTGTTTATACACTTCAGTAGTACCTTTGTCAAATGCTCAATCGCTTGCATGACGCCAGTGGTTTCTTTAATGTTTTCACTTTCTACCCTCTCCGCTAGTCGTACTCTGGCTTGCATAACCCTTGTAATGTTTCTGCAGCTTTCAGCCAGTCCCTAAAATATCAGGCATTCCAGGTCCGCATTCCGTAAGATTGATTTTCCCTGACTCTCCCTACTCCAAAGTCCTACAGCTGTCACCTGTCTGTCTTGTTGTGGAATGGCAGTGACTGCACCTCCCAGGGTGGAGCTTAGCATGCTGTGGGAGGTGACCTCCACGTGAACTGTACTTGCCTCGTCCACATCCTGGAGAATGTTTACCAGTTTTCACCTCCTTTGTTTTTACATGTACTTTTAAAACATTAAATTCCTAGTCTAAAGCTTGATTGGGATTTTGAAATGAGGCGATTTATTGTGAAGCTCTTATATTTACCTTTGGTTGAACTGCGTATTGAAATCCTTTGGAAGCTCTTTGACCTTTCAATGTAGTAACCACTATCTTTATAGTTATTATAAAGAATCTGTAGCACATTATTTATCATGGTAACAATGATATTAGTACAAGACATGATTAGGGGTCAACACCAATAAAATTCTGATGAACATTTTGTTCAAAACGCAATTTTTACCACTAACATGGTATTTAAAAACATAGCCTACACCTAGGTTTTTCTCCTCAACCAAAGAAATTTGCCATGGACACATTTGTCTGTGTTCTGGCAAGTTGATGATCCCTGGATGTGACTGCACATTGTTGTTACAAAACAAAGTGTGTCACACTGCTGGTCAGGTTCAACAGACATCTTTGCCAAATCAATACACATGTACAACATAGTGAGAGTACTCAGAACAAATTAAGCTATGACACTGACAGTCTCAAGGAAAGTACGGTCACTGTAGCAATTCTATAATGGGTGTGCAAGGATTTAATGTGACATAAACTCAGGACCGCACAGAAAAAAGCCACTGCACAAGGCTTCTGTAATATTTAATAGCATAACAGTGCCTATCCATAATGTTTTGTTTAATTTATGTGTATGACAATAAAGTTATTTGGGACCATGGTATCATATCTAAAGATGGGGTAGAAAGAGATGGGGTAATTTTCATATATGTTATAAATATCCACAAAATGAGGTGAAATAAAATATACCAATGCAAGAAGGCAGGAGTAATGTTCACATATGCTGATGGCCTGTTTTACATACGTCATAAGTGTGTATTTTATGTTATATATAATATGTTAGATGTAATTTTTTTATTTTTTGCAGTTTTCATAGTAGTGATT
>JAAGVU020000292.1:0-14955 GCA_011763525.2 Mormyrus iriodes | reverse complement strand
TCCCCAAACGAGCTTGATGGGCCGAATGGCCTCCTCTCGTTTGTACATTTCTTATGTTCTTATGTTCTTATGTTAACTCACTGAGGTGTTGATTAGCCAAACATGGTGCACTAAAGGGTACTGCAAATACTGGGGTGATTTTTGGGAATGTTTTGAAGTGGCTATGCTGAGACACTGACAGACATAATATCACAGTTTTACACCAACATAAAGATCATTTAAACATAATTTTGACTGCCTAAGACTTTTGCACAGTACTGTATGTCACCTGTTCCATGTAAATGTTCTTGTCTTGCATTACCTTTTCCTTTAGGGGGATTTCCCTGACTGATGTAGAGGTATTTTAACCTCTACTTGGCTAACAGGCCTGTTTCTCTTGGGGCCTCCCACCCAAAGTTGACCAGGGGCTTCGTCAAGACTGAAAAGCAAATTCCTGAGCACAAAGGCCCGGCATTTCTCTCCATATCATGTAGGCCCTCTGAAAGGCATAATGTTGTGTGGAGGTGCAGCCTCTGAAGCTGGCCTGAATAGACCCTCCTGATAAAAGAGATTAGGTTTCTGCATGTAGCTGAGGGCTTTTGATCAAAGAGTAGGGGTGGACTATTTTTATCATTATACATCACAAACGCAAAGGGGAAAGAGGGGAAAACAAGGTCATTACAAGCGATGAATGTGGCGCAAAGGAGTTTGAATTACCCATGTCTGCAGCTGAATTTGGCTTAGGCTTATTTAGAAAACAATTACAGGCAGGAGGAGCAGTATCCCAATATGTTTTAAAATTGGCTGTTTTGGGGAGTGGATGGGGATGGGAACTTACATATTGAGACATGGTAATGTGACACAAAGTCTGACTTACCATAAAACTACTAGATCATTGGCGAATAATCTTGAACAAACATTATGTTTAGAACAGTAAAGCTTAAAGTTCTCAGGACTCAAGATTCTGCAAATAAGAGTCACATCTATAAAACAATCATGAACATACTCTTCACAGAGTATAACAATGGTAAGATTTTAAATATTTGCTTTCGGTTGCATGCGACATATGAACAGGAATTTTAATAAAATGGAAAAAAGAAAATAATACTCTGACAGAGTGAGCTTTAATTAAAAGTCATTTGTGTTTTGTTTCTTTCAATTTAAATGCTGGTCTTGAAACAGCTTTAATCCCTTTGATTTGTTTTGACTGTGATTTTGGCGTGGTTCGATTTTTACAGCAAACTGAACTGCTCCACTGTGAGCTGAAAAATGCAAATACTAAAATCTGCTCATACAGACAAATCAGGCAAAAGTAAAGATCATCTTAAAAAGCTGCCCCTTCTCCCATCTCTAGTTTTTTCAGAAGTCACAGTAGTTAAAAGAAGACCAAATCCAGTAACTGTAAAAGTGAATTCATACATGCGCCCATACTCTGTATTTGGACAAACCTGGAATATAAACCCACATTATGTCAATTTAAGCCTTGGGCTGTTTACAGTAGAGTTCTGCGAGTTCCATGATTATACATTTTCTCTTCTGAGGTTCATTTCTCTCCTATTAACCAGAGATAATTGCTTCCATCAGTGGCTATGTGTCTCATTGTTTTTAAGCAGAGTATATTAAATCCAAGGCAAGTTTTTGCTGGAAAGGCAGACAGGGTTAGACTGCAGTAGATCACATTGTACCAAAATCAGATGGGCTGAACTTTGCCTACCTAGCATGCCCTGGAGGGGTAGGCAGCCGGCTGACTTTGGATCCTCTGAGATCTTTGCCTTAATAGTGCAAGATTTCTCTTACACTGTCTCCCGGGATTTTCTGCTTGCACAGTGTTAGGTGTGTGTTTATACAGGCACACGTACAATATTTTGTGAAATAAATTCAATTATAGAGAATAGAAATAAAATTTCAGTGAAGAGGTTGTTATGGTCATTTGGTTTCGGAGATGGGTCTTCTTTGGCCTTCATTCTTGTAATGGTAGGGAGGTACAAGCAGGTCCATAATGGTGGTTTTTTCATATCTTCTACTTTGAGGGTTGTGTAAATCTGTCACAGGATTTTTTTCCTGTTATAGATTTGCTCCTGGGCAGTATGTTGTCTCAATGGCTAGTGCTGTTATCTCACACCCCCATTCTGTGTGTGGCACTCTCCCTGTGTCATTAAGGTGCCCTCTCGGTACTTCTCTTTCCTCCTACAGTTTCTTCTTGGACTGGTGTCTCTAAATTTCCGATGTGTGGGTGTATGCACCCAGCAATGGACTTGCTTCCTGTCAAGGCGGTACCCCTACCGAGGTGGATGATCGGATTTGCTTGCAGTCCTCAGTAAAAACTTCTAACAGTATTAATCAGATAAGATGTAAAAAGTGCTTAAACTAAACTTTAGTATTTCTTCCCAAGTTAGAGTAGGGCTGTGGTGTGGCCAATGGTGTGCCAAGTCAAGTCAATTTACTGTCATTTCACACACGTGACACTAAATTGTGTTTCTACAGAGCAGTACACAGTCAGAACAAGGAACAGCTGAGAACAAACACTGACATATAACTAACGAATAAAATATAAATAAAAATGAATAAATAACCAGAATACATCAATGCATAACAACGACACAGTGTAAATAACACAAGTAAACAGTACATGTAAACAGACTGTGCAGATAACAGCAACAGTGTAGTGCAAATGGGTATTTTACGGGGTAGGTGGGAGTTGAGAAGTCTGATAGCCTGGGGGAAACAACTTTTTTGGACCGAATGTTCCGGAACTTTTTTCCAGATGGAAAGGTGTGAACAGGCTGCATGAGGGGTGTGAGGGGTCACATATTATGGAGTGAGTTCTGTTGCTGTACTGTGTTATATATGTCCACGAGGGTGGGTAAATAAGTCCGTATGATCTTTTCTGCTGTCCTCACTTTTTGCTGGAGGAACATGCAGTGTGAGGCTTTTCGGTTTCTATTCAAGACAGTTCTATAGCTGGTTAGGATGTCTATGGTACACGTTACGTTATTGTGCTTGAGATCTTGTAGACCTTGTTTTCTGGCTTAGGCCACTGCTGTTGTAGAGATTTAATGACACTGGATTCACATTGCATAACAGGTTTTACACATTGTAGCCAATTCAAAGCAAAGAGTAAGAATGAAGATGTAAATTTTAATCCCTTATTCCATAGTAACATTCTATATTATGCAATGCAGAAGTTTCAGATAATACAAATATCTCTCTGGACCCATAATGTTAATTTCTACAAACTGTGAAGTATCTGTACATTGTTTAGTTTTTATTTGGAAACTTTAATGAAAAGTTATACAGTATGTGTACTTCTTGGTACCTCAATATTTATGTTATACCCAGGCTATGCAGTATGTTTGTAACAAACATCTT
Source organism: Mormyrus iriodes (assembly GCA_011763525.2). Taxonomy (NCBI): domain Eukaryota; kingdom Metazoa; phylum Chordata; class Actinopteri; order Osteoglossiformes; family Mormyridae; genus Mormyrus; species Mormyrus iriodes. The sequence continues at coordinate 11,607 of JAAGVU020000292.1, read as the reverse complement.
ATTTTTTCTACCACTACGTAGTATTGGCAGAAAAATGCCATTGGAAAAATAATCGGCGAGGCTGGCACAATAATGACAACACCAAGAAAGCAGGTAGCCTGCCTTTTAACCTCCAGTCTGGTTGCATTTAACAGGTTAATATTAGGACCTGTGGTAAATCGTAGAAAATGTCTCAGTGTATCAGTCTATCTCTCCAGAACTGTTAAAACTGATGCGTTTCTGTGTTATTGGGAAAGGCCTTTTCAATTGCTGGAATAATCCCTGTTTACAGCTTGGGGGGTGAAGCAGACTGTGAGTTCTCTAAACATTTTCAGTTACCATCATAGTGTGTCTCCTGGAACAGCAAACACAGAGATGTTATACACATGCAGAACCATTTAGATTTATAGCAAGATCCCTACTTCAGGGCTGGAGGTGAGACTAGCAAACCGACAACAGTCTCCCAAGCAGCGGTATGGAGTCAGATAGTGGAGGTTGAAATGCAACAAGGGTTTTATTTTATTACATTATGTGAGTCTTATGTTAGAATGCAAGTATGAGTCGAAGGTAGTGAGATGAGAGTATAAAATTAGAACTTGGAGCTCACAAATGTAGTATTACACTAACAGTCACCTGGGGGTCATGTAGTGAGCAAGCACTCAATTCTCTGTATAGCGGACTGACAGAAACAACAGTTATATAAATACTCTGAAACACACCATCAGGCACACCTGAGGATGTCTCTGTGTAACGGTCCAGACTTTTAAAACATACAGGCTATCACAAACATCTATTTAGTACATGCTTAGTGATAAAATGTGTTTTACTCAGCTTTTTAAGCAAGGTTTGCCCTGGAAATGTACAATTTATATGTGCTATTTAAATATTTATGCAATGTTATTTAGAAATGGTCTAACACCATTAGACATTTTTCTGCTAATAAAACACTGAAGATGTAAAAAGCAAATCACCCCAGCAGTAATCACGGGTAATGTGCCTTGTTAAAAAGTATTTGTACTGACGTAACTGAGCACATGTCGCTTTCTTCCTCATAAACTTTGCTTGTGAAAATAAATACGATGCACAAAATATGTGGACCACCATCACTTTTATTTAGGTATATTTTCAGGGGACCCCAAAATAGGGCATTTCCTTTGACTCTGGATATGTTTTTGTGGGCAGCAAAAATGAATGAGTAGTGATTACCAGGCGTAAACAGGCAATTTGAATAATAGTTAGTGGCAGTCCTCTTTGGATTTGAAAGGTAAAATTTAAAAGGAAAAAAATAGATGCAGTGTTGCAAGGATTTGAAAAGGCTCTTTTTCAAAAAAACATTTCCATAAAATTCTTTCATTCTTTTGATAATGAGGACACTTTAAGAAGAACCATAATTACTTCAATTATAATTTTGGATTCAATTTAATGTATAGATTGCTGCTGAATTATTCTTGCCCATTTTAAAAAGATTTTATTTTCACATAACATCCATAGTGAATTTTATATCATTCCTTGAACTGAAGTGAAATATTCTCACACAGCAGCAGAAAAATGAGGACGTTAGTTTGGGCTATAATTCTGCATTGCAGCCCCCCAACATGCCCGACCTCCCTCACAGAAATATTTACAGGTGCGTTTCGTTGTAGTTTTGGTTTTGTTAATTGTTGGTCCTATATATCCTATCCAGCTGGTTTCCTTGGTGAAAGGAATTGTCTCCTATGAGCAATTGCAGAACATTCTTGATCCCTGTTTTGCCCTGCTTGCTTGGCACCGTTCCTGTGTAGTTTAATGAGTGTGCTCTCCCTGCCCCCCAGCCTGGTGAGTATGAGTCTCGACCTCGTTCCCAGTGTGAGTGTCTTCTCCCTGCCTGCCAGCCAGGTTAGTATGAGTCCCGACCTCGTTCCCAGTGTGAGTGTGTTCTCCCTGCCCCTCAGCCTGGTGAGTATGAGTCTCGACCTCGTTCCCAGTGTGAATGTCTTCTCCCTGCCCCCCAGCCTGGTGAGTATGAGTCCCGACCTTGTTCCCAGTGTGAGTGTGATCTCCCTGCCCCCCCAGCCTGGTGAGTATGAGTCCCGACCCCGTTCCCAGTGTGAGTGTATTCTCCCTGACCCCCAGCCTGGTTAGTATGAGTCCCGACCCTGTTCCCAGTGTGAGTGTCTTCTCCCTGCCCCCCAGCCTGGTGAGTATGAGTCCCGACCTCGTTCCCAGTGTGAGTGTGATCTCCCTGCCCCCCAGCCTGGTGAGTATGAGTCCCGACCCCGTTCCCAGTGTGAGTGTATTCTCCCTGCCCCCCGGCCTGGTGAGTATGAGTCCCGACCTCGTTCCCAGTGTGAGTGTATTCTCCCTGCCCCCCAGCCTGGTGAGTATGAGTCCCGACCTCGTTCCCAGTGTGAGTGTCTTCTCCCTGCCCCCCGGCCTGGCGAGTATGAGTCCCGACCTCGTTCCCAATGTGAGTCTATTCTCCCTGTCCCCCAGCCTGGTGAGTATGAGTCTCGACCTCGTTCCCAGTGTGAGTGTCTTCTCCCTGCCCCCCAGCCTGGTGAGTATGAGTCCTGACCCTGTTCCCAGTGTGAGTGTGATCTCCCTGACCCCCGGCCTGGCGAGTATGAGTCCCGACCTCGTTCCCAATGTGAGTCTATTCTCCCTGTCCCCCAGCCTGGTGAGTATGAGTCTTGACCTCGTTCCCAGTGTGAGTGTCTTCTCCCTGCCCCCCAGCCTGGTGAGTATGAGTCCCGACCCTGTTCCCAGTGTGAGTGTGATCTCCCTGCTCCCCAACCTGGTGAGTATGAGTCCCGACCTCGGTCCCATTGTGAGTGTGATCTCCCTGCCCCCCGGCCTGGTGAGTGTGACACCCGGGCTTGTTCCCAGTGTGAGTGTATTCTCCCTGCCCCCCAGCCTGGTGAGTATGAGTCCAGACCCCGTTCCCAGTGTGAGTGTATTCTCCCTGCCCCCCACCCTGATGAGTATGAGTCCCGACCCCGTTCCCAGTGTGAGTGTATTCTCCCTGCCCCCCAGCCTGGTGAGTATGAGTCCCGACCCTGTTCCCAGTGTGAGTATGTTCTCCCTGCCCCCCAGCCCGATTAGCCTTCCCAGTATGAGTCTGTGTACTGTTTCTCCTCTGTCTGCATGAGTCCCTGTCTTACCCTTCACTCCTGGAACAGACCTTCAGGCTTCCTGGTCCCTGATTCTTGCTTACCATTCTCGTTATCTGTTCACTTTGCATGTGGGTCCCATGCCCAAGAAGATTCTCATTACAGGGAGAACATATAGTATGCTTATTGTTATATTACAATGTGTAATTATGGTAATATCATAATGAGAACATATGCTTATGGGTATATCATAATGTGTAGTTATGGTTATGGCATAATGAGAGAATTTAACATGTTTATGATTATATCATAATGTATGGTTTATATAGCAGTTTCTCTACTATCTTTGTGTCTCATTTTGGGGGGTTTAAGTAGCATGTGCTGTCTGTGTTTGGGGGGGGGGGGGGGCGGGGCTTATTCCTGGCTTTTTGACCTTTCACTGGGGATTGCTTCATTCTTAAGTTATGCAGGTACCCCCATATATATTCAATTCAAATGAAACCTGGGAGGAAACAGAAGGAGCACATCTATGGATTTAAACTGGGGGCATATTTATGTTAAATGTTCTTCATATGTGTCTGCTGAAACACACAAGCTATTTACAGAGGACTTGCACATTTTAGTAACAGGTATAGGAGTTCATAAGCACATCATATGGTACCGAATAATAAATAGTCATAAAAAATACTCACACATCAACCAAATAATGAATAATAAATGACAAGTCATTAAAATCCCATTATACAGCTTGATGACTGAAATAGAACCATAAATCTACACTTGTGTACACTGCCTTGAAAACTGAAGGCAAGGAAAGTGTCAGAAAATTAATGGATGAAATATGATGTGTTCTTGGGTGTCATTTATTACTATGGATATAAAATATGCTTTGATTTTATTATGCTAGCATTCAACATGTTGCAAGGCTAAACCTCCTCTGTAGATAAGATACATGCAGTGTAAGTTCTAACGTTATATTACTGTTACTGCGGGATCATTTGGCAAATTCAGAGGAAGCCAATGCATCCACTTGTCATCCACTGGCAGCAGCTTAAAAACGCGGAGATATAATGAACAGCGAACACTTACAGTGGTAAACATGTGATTTTCCACTGGGAATATGTGTCTAAGTTGAAGCCGGCCCTCATCCTTGTTTGGCTCTAACTGCCAAACCCTGGCAGGAGGAAGCATCCTCTTTGTGTCACTGCTGAAGGAATGTGGTTGACAGGACACACTTAACAGCCAGCGGACCAAAATCTTACCCTTCATGCCAATACCTGAAAGCAGTGACCAATTTAGAATTCAGTTTTTTACCCCCTGCATTTTGACACATTGGAAAGTAGCTCTCGCGCATAGATTTGCAGGGGGGTGAAAGGTCCCTTTTGTGTTTTGGCGAATGCACGTAGGCTGGTAACCAATTATGGCTGGATGCATGGCAGCCACAATCCCAAGTGCCACTGCAGAGCTCCCAGTGGATGCTCCGTGGGCCTGCTAATGACGCCGGCTGTCTGAGGCTGTTATCTCCAGGCCTGGGACAAGGCTTCACCTGGGCCAAGAGACCTGCTGATTTATTTATGGATTTCTTTGATTATTTCTGTGGAAAAAAGAGGAGCAGACAATGGAACATGGGGCTGCCATGCCTCTTCCACATGAGCTTTACATTAGATAATTAGTATAACACCCTTAAAACTTGTTTTCAAATTAGGTTTTGCTCTTGACAGTTATTGTCAATCAGTCAAGTGGCTGACAACCACGTAAAATATCGTTTGTTTTTTTGCTTGTTGAAAATGACAGCTGGACATATTTTGTCAGCAATATGTTTTTGCACAGTGATCATCACATGAAAACTGGGCTGTAATCAAAATGCGTGTATCTCCAATGTTCAGTGATTAATGCTATTCAGGTACCCAAGCAATGCTAATTTTGCAACATTATTTTGACACATTTCTCGATTTTTGCTTCACTGGCTATTCTCGTGTAAAATGTAAAATTAATTAAAAGTGTAAAATTAATCCCATGGTTTATAATTTCTGATACTAAACTGTCCTACATTTTTGTTATCATCTACATTATATCACTGTAAATCTCACCACATGGGTTATTAAATCTTACTGCCTTCACAAGTATATAAGATGGGAATTTGTCATTAGATAATGGCCGGCAATTATCTTACTGCAGTTTGCAGCACCTTAACCTCTAAACTACCCGTCCTGCTTTCCTTTTGTGTTTATAAGGGGATGATTGAATTGTACTTTCACTAAAATCTATTCATTACATGTTCTTATGCTTCTCTCATCCAGGCTATGTTTAAAAAAATGTATAATTTGGAAATGTCAGGCCTATGTTTGGTCTAGTTTTATACATCACTCGTAATTTAAGATTTAATGGAATAAACAAGATACATCTGGAACAAATCTGTAACTAATAAACTTAAAATCAGTTTAGACAAAGTCCTCTCCCTGTTCCCCATGTTGCCATGAATATGAATCTAAAAATTTTGCCTCTGTCCTCATTATTTTTATTATTAGTTTTCGATGATTAAAAGCAATTCTTACCACCTGGTAAAAACAAACATGTTCTTTTATTATCTTGGTTACTGAAAGGAGATGCTAATAGACAGGAAACATAGAAATGGTTTCCACTGATCTGTGATAATATCCAGTCAGAAATATTCTATAAATGTTACCTTTTGTACAAGATTTGCAAAATAGCTGCTCTTTGAGAAAGAGGTCAAATGACAAAAATAGCATGGGTATAACACAGGTATCAAGGTATTAAGAAGTATACATTCTGTACAGTTCAATATGAAACAAAACTGCCGGACTCACCACAACACCAACAGGTTGCTGATGGTAAAAGACACAACCTTTTTCCATCCCTTTGGAAGAGATTTTATTCTTTTCGGGGGATTAACAACCGAGCAGCTGCATTTGTGACCATGGTGCTGGCGGGTAAATGAATGAGATTCCAGCAATTGTGTTTGTGATAAGGAAGGCTTTGTATAAATTTCAAGACCTTTGCCTTCTGAATGAAGTTGTTTGCATTATTACATGAAATCCCTTTCATGCCTGTTGTATTTACTGAACCCATGAAATGTCAATTTTCACTGCTGTATGAAACTAAAGTCAATCCATCCAACCTATTAACAGCTTAGCCTTAATACACATGCAGTGCCACGATAAAGAGGAGAAAAGGCATGAATAGTACACAAGGTGCAAGTCTGCACATGCCTATGAGCAACACAGGTAATTAGTGGTTTTGCTCACTTATTTATGACCTTGCATAATCAAAAGATGCACCGCTTTGATTGAAAACCGCCTAAAATCTTTATGCCCAGTGGCATTAAGCAGCACATCTGTGCCTCTCTCAGTTCCTTCCTCCCATCCTCCGCCCCCAGCCCCCCGCCTCCCCACGCCTACCCTGCTGTATTCCCATGAGCCTTTCTGTGGGACCGTGGCCACCAGTCCATCTCAATCACAGCAATAGTCTGGCCAAAGCCATACAAGCTGACCGCTCTTCCACTAACGAAGGAGGTCTTAGGGTGTAAGTGTGCCTGTGAGCATGCCATCTGCTCTTATCTCCGACACACAAATGATGTGTCCCTTTATGTAGCTGAACAAAATCACTGGTTGGTGTGTGTGGGCCAGGCAACATGTCTTATTCTCAGATATTGTCAGATAAAATGGGATAATAACAATAATTTGCTATTCATTTTACATGTTTGCACATAACCCTTCCAAGCAGCAGCTGCAGAACTTGTTAAATAGCAATTGCTGAAAGCTATTGCTATGAATTAGGAGTAAATTACGGGATGTATGGTATTAGAAAGCATTCTGAAAAGCCCTATTTTTAGTATTTGGCAGAGGGGCTCCAAAATCATCTTCACAGCATGCCTGGGCGTTTTGAGAATTATTTACCTAAGGTGCTGTATTCTAAAGTACATCATCAGTAGCTCTATTAAAGACTCTGCCTTCCGGCTTGCATAGTTTTCACACACACCCATAATCCATAAGGTTATTAGCATACACATCCTTTAGCTTAGTGCCTATTTATGCCGCCATACATTTTTCACAAGAGGAATTCAGATCACCTCATTGGCTGCTATAGGTCACATTTCCTCAAAACTTCCTACCACAGCAATTTACCTTTCCCTTAAAATGACACAATTCGAATTGATTCGAGGTTCGAGGTTTTATACTGTTTCAGTCAGACTATGTTGCTGTTACACATTTATATTCACACAAGGCTTCCCAGTCAGATGTGTGTGAACAGAGGCAGAGGTAGGGCTGCGGAGCCTCTCTACTGGGGTATGGCCTTCAAAGACGTCACACACATTTACTTCTAGGATTTCACATTCTGGAGACAATTCCCTGAATTCTTAGTTTGCAAGATCCATTTGGGAATCGCTGGATCTGGGCTTGGTCTCTCATTTGGATCATGGTGGAGAAAGTAGTTATTTTGAAAGCATAAAGAAAACAGCCTCCCCCACACATAGTCTGTAATTTATCCTGATTTTTATGTATCTTAAAATATTCAGCTTGTTATTGGAGAGATTTACTGTAGTGTGCTTATATTATCAGAGCTCTGCATGTAGCTGACTAATACGTCAATTAATTAAATAAATATAAAACAATTTTTGTATTTCTTGTTTCAAAGTCCACAAAGAAGTAAAGCAAAACAGACATATTACTTAATTAACCACACATTCAGGCCCCCAGCCTATTCTCATCCATCTCTTTTTAATCATTTTAAATGTAGCCTTTGAAATACAGATAGGAAAACTTTGTATTTCATGAACACCACAAACCTTTCTGCATCTCAGATGTATCACATTCATCTCAGATTTTTTGCTGAGCTTTTTTGCAGCACTAGGATAATATAAAAACAAAGCAAAGCAACATCTCCCACCCCCCAAAAAACACATAACAACCCACCAAGAAGTGTGTGTCCAAGTGAAATTTTCAGTACTGTATCAGTCTCTATCTCTGGAAAAGTCCATTGCTCTGTGGTACATTCCATGGATATCTTTGCAGTCTACATATTTTCCATTGTTGAGTATTCTATTCAGTTGGAAATGATAGTGAATTAAAGCCATATTCTGGGTGGGGGGCATGTGCTCCCTCCACTGCAGTTGAAGCCAAAACCCTGTCAATTAGTCCACAGGCAACCGTTGATGCCAGAATGACCATGTTACTCCTTAAGCTGACTCTGTTTGCTGTCTACCTACCAGAAGCTTCTCTAACCTTTTCACACACTAACTCAGGGTCTTTTGCTCTCCGTATTCCTCTAAGTGCTACAACAACTTGTATCCAGATATTATCCTGAGAAAGTTGGAATTACTCAGTATCTCATCTGAGGCTCATCAAATCCAGTTAAGGTAATACCTTGTTCCCTTTTTTTAGGGAAATGGCAGATACTGCAGCCAACGTTCCCCATGTGTTTGCATTCATCGTCATGAAAACACCACCATGTTACATTTTGCTGTAATATTTCAATGTACAGTGCTGCTTGCTCCCTATTAATAGGGCAGTTCAGCCAGTTTCTCGGGGAAGCACAATGAACACAGTGAATTTAAATACTTATTGGGCAATGAAGATGCGCGTGCAATTAGCAAGTTATGGACAGCATGAGATGGGAAGTGGGAGTTCACAGACTGATCACCCATACTCAGCCCCAGTGAAGAAGTGCCAGGTTCCATCGCCCCTCCAAACCCCTTCAGGCTGGATAGAGCTTTATGAAAATCACATCCTTGAACTGCTGAAAGTAATGAAACACATAGAAGAAATGACACTGCTGGATTACTGCCTGTTTACTTTGGGTCCAGTGCCAACAAAATAGAAAAAATTAGCTGCTGAAGGGCAGAGAGAGCACAAGAAGACACACAGCCGCACACACACACAAATTCACACACACACACGGAGTGCATCATGAGTTAGTCTGCCAGGAAACACAATTACAGCTTATTAAAAACTGTAAAATATAGGACATCAATATTAGTAACAGAATAAGAATGTAATAATGTAAAAGAGTCCACTATATGTTTATGAGGGGTGCAGATTTGCTTGAACTATATTATGAATGCATATATAGTCAGTAATTGATAGTGCAGTTGAAAATGCAACATAATCATAATGACTAGGAAGTCAAAAAGTTAAGTGACTTGTAATATCTATCACTTACATTAAATACTTCTCCAGCCATGGTCATGGGGATGAGGCAGAATCCCAAGGAAACAACACGGCATGCAGGACGGCTTGTATTATATTTACACATCAGAGGGTGGCATGCTGAGCCAGTGGCTGGCTGGGGATTTCAGTCACACCTCTACTCTCTGTGTGCAGAGTTTGCTTGTCCTCTCAGCGTTATGTGGCTTTACTCCCAGAGTTAAAAGATATACAGTCAGGCTAAATAGTGTCTCTAACATATTGTTTGTTTTTATGTGCCCTGTGATGGACTGGTATCCCATGCATGGTGTATCCCAGCCTTGTGCCCTGGGCTGCCTGTGATAGGCTCCAGGCCCTTCCACAACCCTGACCAGTGGTTAGAAGATGGATAATTAATAACTATTAACTCAGGGAAAAATAACCAATATATTACATTTTCCAGACTGCAATATTGACCCTTTGCAGCCATACCATAAGAATTTCAGCATTCATCACTACAATGACATATTGCAAGATACATCTTCATATCTATTCCAGGGGGAGTCTAACATCTGCCCGTGTTGTGTTCCAGTCAACTTACATTAATGATGTCTGACTGGGCTATTCCATATATTATTCTTCAATAGCCAAACAAATGCATTATGGGTGCATACATGTTATAAAAAGCCACATGTTACACTGCTATTTGTTAATTTGTGTGCCTCTGGCCAGAGTACAAAGCAGTCTTCAGCTTCAATTTAAGTTTAATCCATCACTATTTCCAGGGCCTTAAATCACCAAACATTCTAATTAAGCAATAAAATGATTATAGTCATTGAACATTGAACTCTTATTAAAAAAAAAAGTTTCATATAATGCAAAAAACCTTCTGGCAGTAAGATTATGTGCTATAAAGATGTCAGTAATGTTAATTACTTTTAGCACAATCCTATACATGTGTATAAATGTCTTCTTCCAAGCAGATTTGCTGTTTTAAACTGTTTGAATATAGTCTGAATGTTGCAGGCTGGTATCTGAATCTGTCTGAACAGATCTGTCTGCTGTTGGCTGTGTATGTGTGCCCATATGCTGCCTTGCTCCACAGTGCACTGACAGCCAGCCAGGGAGTGCTGCCTTTGACAACATCAGCTTGCTTTTAAATTAAGCGTTCCAATTAGCACCGTCAGTAGATGCACGTTGAACAAGAACCTGCTGAACTGTGCCATATGTAGTCATGAATATTCATGTCATAAAACAGACAAGTCTCACACCCCCAGCTCACTAATCTGTGATTGTGTAAGTCTGCCACCACCCCCTTTTTTTATTAAGGACTAGTGCAAGCAGCACAAGTGATGGAAAAAGGGAACAAATAAAAGCTAATGGGATAAAGATCTTTTTCTTTTAACATATGGAATAAAACAAAGAGGAATACCCTGGCCATCCATGAGGGGAACATGCAGTGCTGGAGCTGCTATGGGAGAAGGCCAAAATTATCTGCCTCAGAGCGCATGCAACACTGACATATTCTGGCAAATGATTCATTGTCATTATTCCTCATTAATACCACAGGTATTTTTGACAGATTCAGTAAAACAAACTTGATACGAGACCACCTGCAGTTGAAATCATCCTCATTCTGTGTCCCCTTAGGCATAAGCAAATTGTCCTAACCCCATTATCCCAAGAAAAGAGCACACCTTGACCTCCTACCCACTCACACTCCCATGCCCACCACCTGTACTCGAACGTCTCCCTTGTGCCAGTGTGTCGGAACATTGGGATATCATATGGCCCCTGACAGATCGCCAGCTGTCTGAGCATACCCTGCCATGCGAATGAGCTCTGCACAGCCATAGTTTTAAATGCACTTATTTTTACTTGGGTGCACAGATAGCACTCAGCTGGGTGGGATGCTAGGCTTTTGGGGACTGCGGGTGAATGCAACTCACCTAAAAAGGAGGCTGCTGCCTGATGTATCTATGGTCCTGCATAGGGCTAGGTGATATAAAGAATATTTCAACGTATCGCCAGACAAAACTGAAATTATAAGAAGGGGTGAGGGCAATTTGATGATTCAGTGACTTCCTAAATCAAAGATTACCAACAGGTCACAACCAGTCTGCATGAGTAACACTATATCTGATATGGAGTTGAGTAACCAAAGGACACCCCATGGGATAGTACGGTCACCATTTGTGTTTTTTTATTACACAACAGATTTCAGGTACAACTCTGCTAATGCAGAGGTTCTTCAATGAATCTATAGCCACAGGATGTATCTGCAAAGGAAGAGGAGTACAGCAGTCTAATGGAAAGTTATTTTGGGTGGCATCAGAAAAACTACCTGCAGCTCAATATCAGAAAGACTAAAGAGCAGGTTGTGGCCAGAGGCAAGA
>JAAGVU020000290.1:0-15024 GCA_011763525.2 Mormyrus iriodes | reverse complement strand
GTCCAAAATATGTCCCTTATTATGTGTTGAATCTGCTACATGCTGAGAAAGTCCAAAGTTATCTAAGATGTTAAGCAATTCTTTAGCACTGGCATCTTTAGGATTATCAATATGGATATTAAAATCACCCACGATGACAACACGGTTAAAATCAATACACACTGCAGACAGCAGTTTGACGAGGTCATCAACTGTTACACCTATTTCCACTTTGATTCGAGTATAATTACAGTACAGTCGCACATTGATTAGGACTGCTATCTCACACCTCTGAGACCAGCTTCCGAATCTCCACTATAGCTCTGTGTGTGTGGAGTTTGCATGTTTTCCCCATGTGATCCTGGGGTTTCCTCTGGGTACTCCAGTAGTCCGAAAACATGCTGAGGTTAACTGGAGCTACCAAGTTACCTGTAGTTGTACATGTTTGAGTGAATGGTGTGTGATTGTCCCCTGCGATGGGTTGGCGCCCCATCCTGGGTTGTTCCTTGCCTTGTGCCCAGAGGCTCTGGTCCCCCTGCGACCCTGAATAAGATAAGTGGTTACAGATAATGGATGGATAAATCCAAATAATCTTGCTGCCTCAAAAAATACAAATACAGATACAAATACATTCCTATTGTCCACAAAACCTTATAGTATTCAATGAGATGGTGTTGGTACTCTTCATCCAGGTCCTGCTATAATGTGTTCAATCCACCAGATGTCGCTGTTTTATGTATTGTACTGTCCTTTTGGTAAATATACTGTAGTCTTTGGCAATTTTACTCTAAGGACTCATTACTTTCCTCTGGTGGGAGTTCTGACTGAAATCTTACACATCCATATATGTCAGTTGGTCCCCTTTTGCTGCAAGATCTAGGAGCTTGGTACTGCAAAGCTGCCGTTCCGGTTTACATTTTGTGGAGGTGAAATTTAGGTGAAATCTGGTACTGTGCAAAGCTGCTGTTCTGGTTTACATTTTGTGGTCATGAAATTTAGGTGAAATCTGGTACTGTGTAAAGCTGCTGTTCTGGTTTACATTTTGTGGTGGTAGGAGAACTGAGGGTTGCTGGGATTGCTGTCAATGCCTAGTGTGTGCTGTGTGATACTGCTGCGTGGCCAGTTTGGAATGTTTGGAGATAAGGAAACTGCCTCTAGTGTGTGAGAAAACTACCCTGAATAGCTCTCTTGTATTGGAGTGGAGAGGAAAACGGGAACTGTCTAACTGGTCGAGTGGAAGAGACCAATAAGTATACGATTAACCTTTGTTTTGCTGGACTTGATATATATGTAGAATATGTAGATGTAGCAATGAATGAGTACTTATGTTAACAGGACATATAATCTCCAGAATTATTCATGAGGTAATACTTTCTTATCTCTTGTAATGCTTTCTTTCCCTGGAACATTGTTAGACAAAGAATGCGAGCAAGTGAGGCCCTCTTCAGAAAACTGTAGGAGGAATAGGGTTAGAGACTTTGTACCAGGGACCAGGATGCAAGATAAGAGATAAGCTAACAAGCAAATAGGAGATATCTAGGGGTTCTGTGCAAGGGGTATCACTCCCATGTATAGTATAAATAGTCCAACATTTTGTGGCTCGTGAGTTCTTTTCTTCTGATGTTTTCTGGAGGACTCCTATGCACATAAACTTCCAATAAATGGGAACCTTTTCTATATATGGGTGTCAAGAGTTTTATTTGTCTGTACAAAACTTTTGACTTCCAAAATTCTCAGTGTGAGGTTTCACTTGAATCAAAAGCGATGTGCTACCTTAAGCTAAAAGTGTGCCATCTGCTGTCATATCAGCAAAACTCTTTGGGTTCTGCCTGATTAAATTTTGACACACACTGAGGCACTGTGAGTGTGTCGGTTTAGCTGTTACAGACAAAACCCCGTGCACAGACTTGAGATGCAACAGGCTTTTATTTGATGCTTCAGGTAAACAAGCAGAGAAGGGACAGGCAGTAGCGTAATCGTTTTCCAGAAACCAGGTCGGGTCCAGGGAGGCTCTAGGACAGGATACCAGACTTTGACTCGTGAGGCTGAATCAAGATCAGGGTACACGGAAGCCTAGGGGACCAGAGCCAAAGGTCAGTCTGAAGACAGAGACTTCACACATGAGGGAGGCACACTGAGGAACTTCAGGGAGAGGAAGGGCAGGAGGGGAGTGGGTCTGGGTTTGAGGGCAGATCGGGCAGGGCAGGGCAAGCAGGGCGGTTCGGAGCTAGATAGAGAACACAGGTTAGATCTCTCAACATGTCTCATCAGAAAAGGGACAATACCTCTTATTGATCCAATGATCGAACTGGGTTAAGTAAACCATTGTTAATGGTCATCAGCGATGTCTTCACATTATCACGAGGTAGGGGACTGGAACAGGTATGGCATTAGCCTCATATTTCGTCATTTCTTCTTCACTCCCATTATTTGACGTTATTCTGCAAGGTTTGGCCTCTTGGCCTCTGCAACTGCTGAATGATTTTCTTGTGGTATTTGGTTCCGAGGAACATGAAATGTTTCTGGCCAAGTTTTCAGCACTTTGTACGTAGAAGGGCTGTTGGATGAAATTTAGTTTCCAATTTGGTTTGATAATGAATCAGTATTTTACAGGACTGATTGGCTATAATGATGTGCAGTGTCTGCTGCTGAGGATGAAGTCTCAGGGACTGTCAGAGGACTGCAAGTGCTTAATGCCAAAGGGTGTGGAATAACTTGCAGATCCAACACAACCTTCTAAGTCTAATGCAAACAGAGCTCATTCAATTATGTTCTGATCACATGGGTGCCTGTCAGGGTTGGCGCCCAACCGACCCTGTCCTATGTGTTCCTACTCACTTCCAGTCCTGTTTGCATTTTAGTTCTATGTTACTTATCCTACCCTAATCCCGTATCCCCAGTGTGTTTAATGTTCCTAGTTTCAGTGTTAGAAATCCCTACTTCTGTGCTTGTTATTGTAACTCTCCCCACGTGTTGCTTGTTGCTCTGTCTCATTTGATAGGGTAATTGTCATGTTCCACACCTGCCCCCTCGTTAGTTGGTTACCTGTTTAGATTTAAGTGCTTGTGTCTGCTCTGTTCTTTAGCTGGTCATTGTATGTGGATCTGTTTGTTATGCTGCCTGGTTTCTGAGTTCTGTTATTGGCATTAGCTGGTTTGCTTTATAGGTCTTTTTATGGTTCTGTTAATAGCATTTTATCCCTGTTTAGTTTTGAGCTCTTGTGGTCCTGTTTTGTAGTTTATCCCGGTATTTTCTATTTTGTTAATAAACCCCTTTTGTCTGGTGAGTCGCATGTGGATCATCACCTCCGTAACGCGTATGATATTCCCTTGCAACCTACATTTTGTGATATTCTGAATAGTGCTGTGTGGTATACTTGTTCATACAATATAGCCGTTATAATTTCCCGTATGGTATGAATTTTTAGTATGCCACCATACCGTATCATCGCAGGTATGATAGCTGTGATTGTGTGTATAACGTAATAAAAATATTTTTCATTCATTCTCTCTCTTTGTGACATTTGACAGGAAATTATATAAATTACCAAATAATAAGACTACTTCTTACTTGTGAAATTTCACAAATAGGCAATAAAAATGCAAGACCATCAAACCTGATTTTATACATCAGCACACACATTTAATTATATTAATTAACTTATATTAATACTTATATTGATACTTATATTATAATATCAGTTTATTTCAATGCATGTGCTACCGGAATGCTTATAATGTGAAGCATGACAGCACAAAGCATAATCCTGTTTCACAGGATTTTAATTAGTTTCAAATCAAGACAGAACTCAGATATACATCCCAGCCTTGTTATATCAGGCAGTTTAAATCTGGATCCATCTAAATAAGCATACCACATTTAAAAGTTTATCTATTATTAGTTAAAAAGGGGATAAAATTAGAAATTGAATAAATGATAAAGGCAAATACAATGCATGTAGGAGGCACATCTTTAGGGGATTGGGAAATAATTTTAAAAATTTGTTGCAAACCTTGGATTCTGTGTGCATTCCAGGACTGCACCATCCAGTCAAGTCCAATTTGAGCTACCTGACAGGTAAGTGTGGATGTGCAGTATCGTGTCATGTTGTCTTCTGAGTTCAGTTCCTTCTGGTCAACAAGGTGGATGAGAGCCCCTTTCTGTGGGTAGTTCACTCTAGTGTTTATTTCTGGCCACATCCTTTCTGTTATATGATTCTCACATTTTGTAAGGGTAAACAAAAATAACAATGTTACATTTTTAATTTTAGTGACAGATCACCATTACTAATCGACACCTAACAGTAACCACTCTGGATAAATTGATTTTCTCTTACCATAAAGATTAATAATCCAGTTACTGTAATGCATACTGTAATTAAGCATAATAAGAACAGATTAGATATTTCCTTACTGAGGTTTAGCTTTGTATTTTTACATCTATTGTTGCATCAAGCTGAAACATATCATCTTTGACTGAGTCAGAAAGTAGCCAGCAGTCTTCCAGAGAAGATTAGTTTGCAACATAGCACTATGACACACAATATTTTCAGCTAGCAACTGAATGATTTACGAATTTAGATTTAAGACAAACCAACTCACATATGTTGACTGTGTTTGCATGTATGTCTGCCTTTCTGTGTTATTCCTGTAGTCTGCCAATTTCCCCTGCATGAAAAGAGTTTAGTAAAACTTTTCCATTGTCTACCCAGATGTAGTCCTACATTCCCTACTGTACGACAGCACTTCTGTAAAACAGCATTGCATAAATATTACAGCACTTAACAATTCATTCGTAACTACGTACGCATTATCAAAGCAATTTATCTGATTAATTGATTACTTGGTTATGTACAACATAGTTTAAACATTGTTTTTTTTTTAAGTATTAGTTTTAGAAAAATTCTCAGATAAGGGGTAGTAAAGCTACATTCAGCCCAATGTTTTTTATTTTAACTTCATAAATGGGTTGATTAGTAAAACAATGTTAGTGTTCTAGCATATTACAATGGAGCGCAGAGCACTGAAAGTTACCTGTAAACCTCTTGACATATAGTCAGGTTGTTTTTCAATGGCATGGTGTAGTGTCTGACAATTTTACTGGAGAAACTATCTACAGAAAGGACATGTGCCACCCCAAACATGACCAGTTTCTCATTTTAGTCAATGTGCAATTTGTGACCCATGTATTCTGCACTGTATGGCACTGGATTTAAGTTCCTTGATCTCTGAGAAATTAAGAAGCAAAAACAATTATTGTTTTCAGGGTATTGTCACAGTAATCGACAGCACAAGAAAAATCTATTAACTTTTATTAACACCTACATGATACCTATCTGCATGGTATGGGTGGTTAATATGTCTGAGATCATGACCAACTCGCCCCTCTGATGCTCGGATTCCTTTTGAGGCCAGGTAGCCAGTCATCATTGTTCTTCCATATGCTGGTCCAGTATAAAATTGGAACAAACATAAAAACAAACATGAGACAGCCAAATTAACAGGTGTCAATTCAACTGTATTGATACTTGGTACAAATCAAGTATTACATATTGCAGACAGATTTCTGTCCAAAGTTTTTTGTAAGTATTTCAGTCATATATCTCTAGTCGGACTGTAAAGTCTCCAGTCAGGTCCAAATTGTGAATATTTCTCCAAATAAGTCTCCATCTGTTCAGTTTCTGCCACTAAATCTGCTTTGTTACTTGGTTAACTTTTTAATGATTGTTGCATTTTCCCCTGAAAGCTTGCCAGATTTTGTAAAATATATTCTATATCCACAGTACACCACAGTTTGAATATATAAAAATAATCTGTTATTTTGGCTTACCTCATTAATCCTCGACTTCTGGTTGGGAATCAGGCACCTGCTCTCTGCAAAATAGCCGAATGTTTGTTTGGGAGAACCTCTAGTCAATCCACTTACAAACTGGAGATGATTGGATATATCTTGACAAGAAAAGCCCTGTTTTATCACACTTTGTATTAAATCTCAGTAGGCTAACCAACTCAATTCCATTTACAGCAAGGGTATGGCTTTTGCCACGCACTTTCAAACAGGGTTGCCAGACCTCACGAGAGAAACAAGCAACCAGGGATGCGTTCCACAAAAGTTCCCATTAGCAACTTATATAGTTGGACTTACTCAGTTACCTGGTTCCAACTATATAAGCTGCATTAGCAACTATGTAAGCATACATTAGCAAGTATGCTTTTATGGAACACACCCCAGGATTGCTTTTATAAAGCAGACTGTTTTTCCTGAAGTTGCTTTTAATTTCATTGAGTTGTGGGTGGCGTTTTTTTGGGCTTGTTCTCATTTTGAGGTTGTTGTTTTAGGGCTTTTTAGCCTAATCCTAATTTTTAGGAAAGATTTATCATTCAAAGAAATTCATATATTAATGACATTTATACTACAGAGTACAGACTCAGCCCATCACTGATCTAACGATTGTCATTAGGCAGTTGACACAGGCATATGTGCATAAAATAGATTAAAACTTAAACATCATGCCATCAGTTGCTGCCTTTGGTTTAGGCTGTCTGTACCTGTGCTTGGGCAGTAATTTCTCCCTGAGATCAATAAATCTTAATCAATCTAATCTTATTTAATTTTTCATGCCATCATACTGTCTATACATTACTCCATGGTATATGGAATTTTGATTTTTCAAAGGAACACTACTTATTCACTGAACAGGGGGACGTGGGTCCTCATGATGAAAACTGCTGTTGAAATCCAAAACAGTTTTGAGACTGTGGTTTCTTTTATAGTTACTGTAACTGTACATTCCTCTTCTGATTCACATATTAATTCACTAGTATCCTTGCTGGCTAGTTTCAGCCATTTCTGCTAACTCAGTTAATTAAAAAAATTACATAATTTTACATCGTTTACATTCACGTTAATTTTTGGCTAAGTATTAAGATATTGAATGAGTTATTAAAGGTTAATTAAGAGTTATTGTCATGCAGACACATTACCTAATTATACATTTCTCTCTCACACACATTTTCTTTGTGTTGTGATATTTATGAGTTTCAAGCTCAAGTATCTAATAGTTTGTGTAAAATGTGCTACAAAAGACTATATTTTGTTTATGGCAAGCCATAAGGAGTTAATGTGATTAACAATAAAAATAATTAAAACTTTAGAACCATGCCTCCAGTATTTGTCAATGTTGTACGCAATGGTGCTTGATTTCTCCACCCTGGTTGCAGCAGTGAGTTCAGCCAAGATCTCTCCGTTTATGTTTGCACGTGACATTTTCATAAATGTGTTGTGCACTGACAAACCAATGTTTATAAATGCTTTGTGTACTGGTGCATCTGATGTATAAAAATGAATTTTATGCAGCTTTGTGTGTTGACATTATGCTTTTACTTCACGAGTTAATAGTACTTAAGTTTTTGGTTTAATATGGCTATTTCAAATAAAGGAACTGTTGTGCATTTTAGAATTGATTTTGTACCAGTCTTGCATGAACAATAAAGTATGTACAATTCCATTATTTGTAAATGTATTGTTCATGACTGTCCTTATGGGATGTATTGGCCAAATTACAAAACAATGTAATAGCCAAAACAATATAGTAACCAAATTACTTGTGGAATGCACCGAAGTTCACATGGGGTACACACTAACGATCTCTGTAAAGGCAGATCGTGGAGACATTTTAATCGTTCACAATGGTGCAATAGTTTACAACTTACAATAGTCGGGCTGTGTGCAAATCAGTGGTGTACAGTTACAATGTGCATGTAAAAAAGTACAGTAATTATGTAACATTCAAGTATCTGTAACAAATGCTGCACCCAGCCATTTGTGAATGTCCGTGGGCTTCAAGGGATTTATAGTTAAGAAATTGCTCACAGCTATACACACTTATACCTTAAACAACACAGTATGTTACAAGCTAGAAGGTTAGCAGTGTGTACTGTGGTGAAGCTATCCACACTTTGCCAGAGTCAGCACTCCAACTTTTTGTGCTCAAGTTGTATGGATCGTCATTGTGTATAGTTGACAATTTTTCTGAATAACAATCCCTGGCATCCTTACTAAGTTTGTTCCTATCCTCTTGTGTTGACTCTGCTTCTCCAGTTTTATAAATTTAAATGTGGCCAAAAGACAATGAACATAATGTAGAATCTTTGCTTATCTTTGTGCTGCACTCTGTAACAAAATGGCGCCTCCCTGCGTGACTGACAAGAACCTATAGCATTCTGCCTTTAATCAAATTTGCACGTGTAACTTCAATTGCTTTGATGGGCCTCATTACCCACCCTCATTATTTTCATTTCACCCTTGAAGATTGACTCAGCAGTGTGCAGAATTCTGCAGATAAGAAGTATCAGCAACTAATTGGTTTAAAATGGAGACATTTGTCCTTTTAAGAGGAGGCAAGAGAGTTACTCTTAAAATATATGACATGTGCATTGATAGACTCGGCCACATTTTCCAGGTTTGTTCCAGACTAACCCATGTTCATTTCACAAGTTACCTCACCAACTGGCACAACCGATACAGCTACTTGGATGACTGGTGAAAACTGCTCAAATTGATTGCTACAGTCCAGCGAGAGATGTACTCCTTTATTATAATAATTGATTAGTTTCAGCGTGTCATGAACATCTTGACTTGGCAATACTGTGGTTATTAGAGACATTTGGGTGCCTAAGCAGGCAACACTTTAAGATTTAATGTGTTCAAATATAAATAAGACCAAACCAACTACTTGTCCACTGAACCCAATCCCCACTAAGCTTCTTAAAGAAACGCTAGAAGCTCTGGCAAGACCTGTACCTGTCATAATGAATGCGTCCCTGTCTGCAGGTGATGTGCCTGATCAATTTAAGGTAGCAGTAATCAGACCACTACTGAAAAAATCAAGTTTGGATCCACAGGAGCTCAGTAATTACAGACCGGTCTGTAATGTACCATTTTTATCAAATGTTCTGGAGAAGATAATGGCTGATCAACTTCAGTCATACTACTGTAGAAGACACACAACATAATGGATAGTTTCCAGTCGGGCTTCCATCCAGGTCACAGCACTGAAACTGCCATAACTAAAGTCGTAAATGACATAACAATGGCAACTGCTGCTGGCAGCGCAACTGTGCTAATGCTTCTGGACCTTAGTGTAGCCTTTGATACGGTTGACCATTTCATCCTATTACAAAGACTCAAATCTGAGGTTGGATTGTGTGGAATGGTGGTGAAGTGGTTTAAATCGTATTTGACTAATCGTTATCAATATGTTCAGGTGTCAAAACATTATACTCCGTCGTCTATTTCATTAGTCAAATATGGAGTGCCACAGGGATCAGTGCTTGGTCCATTACTGTTTTCTCTCTACATGCTGCCATTAGGTAAGGCACATCGTCCACTCAGATCACAGAATGCAGGTTTCCTTGTCGTTCCACGTATAAATAAAGTGACAGTTGGTGATAAAGCATTCTGCTACAAGGCCCCTATATTGTGGAATAGTTTACCAAGCTATGTTCGGGGTGCCGAATCGGTCTCAGTCTTTAAATCTCGACTGAAGACTTATTATTTCAGTTTAGCTTACCCACAACTCAACTTATAACAAACCGTAACTATGTCTGCTGGTGCTGCTGTACATGCCATTTTTATCTACTATGCTTGTCCATTAATGTGTCAGTGCATATTCTGACCAGTCATGCTCTCTGCCTTTCCACATGTCTGGGTGGTGCCCAGGGAGGGCACCATCTGAGCTGCAGTCCTGGTTCGGTCCCATAGACGCGTGACATAGTGGATGTAACTTATGAACTGTAACATCGTGGATGCAGCCTCCAGTCTATTCCCCTACACAGGCCAGAGTGGAGAACAAACTCATTGTTGAACTTTGGCATGACCATAATCACAGCTTGCACCTTGCTTTTAGCAAGCAAGCCCACTCTTGTCTGTGCAATAATGTTAGCATGCCCAGGGGGGTTCGGCAGCAGGTGACCTTGGACCCCCAGAGGTTTTTTTTCTCCTTACTTGGGAGTTTTTGGTTCCTCTCCTTTGTTGTCATCTGGCCTTCCTTCATTATTTAGTTAAATTCTTTGTCTTAGCATTCTCTCAAACATCATATAAAGCGCTTTGGGGCGACTCTGTTGTGAAAGGCGCTATATAAAAATAAACTGAATTGAAATGAATTGAATTGAATGTTTGGTAGCTGCAGAAATGGCAATATTGGAACATTGCACAACCTTCAATATAATAAAGAAGAAATAAAATCATTGCACTTCATCAGTCCTTGATTTGTGCTTGTACGTGTTTGCTTGTGTGTTTGCATGTGTGTATGTGCATGTGGTTGACTGCATGATGTTGTTCATTATATTTGCAACATTTTCTTTTAGGTTAACATGGCTAGCCTGTACATCACTGATGCTTACAATGTTGTGATATTTCCACTGGAGAATGGGTGTTTCAGCTGCCTGGACCTCTGTGACCACGGTCACTATGATATTCATGGCGGTGAAGTTAGGGAGAGCAAAAGGACCTCAATAATCACAGCTCAGTCAAAGCAGCTTGCTTTTTGTCATACTCAGTCATTGCATGGGTCTGATGTCTAGATCGGCGAGCACGCCTCATTCATTTCAAAGGTAGGGAGGGGTTCATATTAATGTGCTTAGAAATGTTGAGCTACAATGCTTAATAGTGCTTAAGTTTCCTCATTTTAAAAAGTCTTTTTAAGCTAACATATTGGAGCACACTGGATGCAAGTGCATGTGATTTATTATTACAAACAGAAATCACAAGGAATAGTGTCTTGCATTTCAAAGCGGCAAACAAACTACTTACTGCGCAATGAAGTAACTTCAGAATCTCACATGGAGACTAGCCAGACAAGGTGTTCAGAGTCTATTCATAGAGTTAAGTAACAAGCTGTCAGGGTCTGGTCCTGTCCTTCGTGTCTCTTCCCTGTTTCGCCAGTAGGTGTCGCTGGCAATCCCGCCTTTTCATTCCCACATGTAAAAGGTAATGAATACTGGATCTAATTCAAAGAGATAATCAATTTCTAGAATGGGTACACTAATAACACCATAGGGAGTACAATGGGTTAATACAGTTCAACATGTTCTTGACAACATTAAATTATACTATGAAATAATTGTCTGTACCTCTTTCTTCACAGTCTATGGTTTCATTACCATGGCTGTCTGTTAACACATTAGGCTCATCCTGGCCCAGGGCCTCACCCGCTTTGGCCGTTATACTTTCCACAAATGATTTGAAATCTGAGATCCTGACAGTTACAGTTTTCTGCGTTTTGGGTTAACCATCAACCATCTCTGCTATTAAGACATTCCTGAGTATAAACGAAGCTTTTAGGACCATTTATATTGCCCAATATACCCTGTTCCAAAACTATTTATAGACAGTACAGACATTCAAAAACAAATCAAAACAATGAATAGTGACGAAGAACAATTTTCAGTGCACTTGTATTTATTGTTGCATCATCTGTGGTCCAGTAGCTATGGGGGCAGGCAGAGGGCACTGGCTGGCCGGCAAAATGTGAAACGCACTGGGTTTTGACCTTGCCAACTAAAGCCTTCTATCAGCGCTACTCTCCCCGTGTACCTCATAGTGTCCACCATTTTGGAGCTCTGCAGAAGGATCTCAAGCTTCTCAGGAAGAACAGTTGAGTGACCATTTTCCAATAGAGCCTCCAAGCTACATGTCTAACTGGTCACACACCATCTTGTCCAGGGAGTATGCCTCTGTTGTGGTTATTGATTAAATAAGTTGTCACAACTGTGGGGCTGACGGCGAGGCATGACGCAGGTAGGCAGGCGAGACACAGTCAACGACAGGAAAGCGTGTTCCGGTAACAACCCCCTGTGGGGACTTTATTAGTACAAGGAGCGGTGCACACGGACAATGACAGGCCACACTGCTACAAGCAACGACAATGACCGGCAACGTAAACCAGGACACGGGAACTCTTTATACAGAGGAACACCAGGGAAGAAACGAGGGGCACCTGTGACTGATTAACATGGGGCAAGAACACGAGGTAACCATGACGAGCAACAGGCGCGGCTAATTAGCAGCCCCGCCTGTGGGAAACATTGGGAAAAGGCCGGTAGGGCAGGGCTGGACATGACATAAGTGGTGTATTCACAAACCTGAAAATAAAGTTTTGCAGGAACTAACTCATACGAGAATAAAAAACTGATTAAGTCAAGCACAATAGCCCATTGGACAACTTAGGACAACTTATGCAGGCTCTATTGGAAAACGGTCAGTCAACTGTTCTTCCTGAGAAGCTTGAGATCCTTCTGCAGACCTCTGCTGTGTTCTTTTAATCACACTTGTGGCAAGTGCTCTGATCTTTGCTACTTTGTCAGTCATTTATTACAACCTAATTTGCTGCCCTGGTCAAATAGCATACATGGACTACTTTTGCACGTCTTTTGCACAGCTAAATTATTGCTCACTTGTATTAAACACCTCCTTTTTATAATTACCATTTTTATTCTTCGTCACATGTGTTTGACATGGGATACATCCTAGACATATCACAAGGTATCACAGGGCCATTTCACTTTCCATCTCTCACTGGCACACAGGACAAGTGGGATGTTGTAGGACTGGGGAGCAGGAGTCTGGGCAAAACAATGGGTTTATTAAACAGAAATGGGCAGGAAAACAATAGGATCATGGGGGAATCTTAAGAGGAACGAGCAACAGTGCTAACTACAACGGATGTGTGAGGACTGGGGAGCACAGGCCTGGGAAACATAAGAGCTGATGAGGGTGCACAACAAGAGGCAGCTGGAGTGAGTCACAGAAGGGTAGGAATGAGAGGTAGACTAATATGAAACAGACATGGCTCATTAGGGCCATTCTGAAGAAGGAAACTGAAGGATCAGCTCAACAGGGCATGACAGTAACCCCCCCCCCCCCCAACAAAGCATGCCCTCTGGGCACAAGGGACCAACAGGGCACACAGGGAACAGGATGGGACAAGACAGGACACTACTGAGGTGTGAAGCAGACACAGGCAAGGCCAAGGACCACAGGGACATGAGACCGGTCATAAAGTACAACTACTGGAATCAAATTTGGGCAAGACTAGGAACAGCAGGGGAGATGAGACACACTAGGACAGAACAAACCAGAAGAACCCCACAGAGACAAGGACAGACAGAGGGCCACACAGGGCACAGAGAATGGGGAAACAAAGACAGGACAGGGCAAGAGGGCATAAACAATGGGAACAGGGTTCAACTTTCTGGGGCCGACTCAGGGACACTGCTCCTCTTGGATCTTGGAGGTTCTGAGGGACTGGGAGACATATACGGATCCACAATGCCAGGACTGAAGGGCACTGAGGGGCCTGCAGGGCCGGACGGCACCGAGGGATCCGCTGGGCTGGGACTGAAGGGCATTGGGGGGCCCATAGGACCAGGACCAAAGCAAGAGGTCAAAGGGCAGGAAGGCACTTTCTCTCATGCGGCAGTCAAGCAGTCGCTACATGCAGGGAATAATCAATTCTCAAGCCATCGATGTCAACCAATCAGGTTTTCCGGCACCTTTTAAAGTCGCTCTTATGAACCTCACCCTTGAGCAATCTCTTAAGAGATTGTTCATGAAGCATATGTAGAAAAACAAATACCTTTCCTAAGATACATCTTTAGAGTCTTTGTAAGATGCTAAGAGTCACCGTTACCAGGAAACCCAGCACAGATGATTTTTTATTGCGTCCTAATATGTAAAACCTTAGAATTAATGCAGGGTGTACTTTCTTTTTCACATGACTGTATATGTTATGTAGAGCCCTAAAGGCTGAAATCATTAATCTGCAGGATAGTAAGAATCTTATAATTGAAAATG
This sequence comes from Mormyrus iriodes, assembly GCA_011763525.2. Taxonomy (NCBI): domain Eukaryota; kingdom Metazoa; phylum Chordata; class Actinopteri; order Osteoglossiformes; family Mormyridae; genus Mormyrus; species Mormyrus iriodes. Next base: position 1,191 of record JAAGVU020000290.1, on the reverse strand, counting down.
AAATTGATATAGTTAATGAGTTTAATGATGTTTTGCACAGGTATTCACTGTAGAGGATACGAGTAACATACTGACTCTTATTCCTAATCCGTGCTTTGTCTATGACAAATACATGTATAATGAAGCTGATGTGCTACAAAGCCTAGCGAAGCTCAAAATAAATAAATAACAGGGCCCTGATGGCATCTTACCTATAGATTTAAAAGAGATGAGGGATATTATTTGCCGACCTTTAACTTTCAGAAATCCTGATACTGTAGTACCTTCTGATTGGAAGCATAATATAACGCCCATATTCAAAAAAGGGGATAGAAGTAACCCATAAAACTATAGGTCAATTAGTTTAACTGGAAAAGCAATGGAAAATGGTAGATTATCTGGATTCAAATAACATTCTGAGGGATAGCCAGCATGGATTTATCCTATTTAACTAATCTACTTGCGTTCTTTGAGGAAGCTAAAAGAGAAATCGATCACAAAAAGGCCTACTATGTGATCTACTTAGTTTTCCAGAAGGACGTTGATGTTGTCCCCCACAAACAGCTCCTGCTTAAGCTCAAAGCAGCAGGGATTTTAGGCACTGTAGCAGCTTGGATTGAAAACTGGTTAACAAACAGGAAGCAGCGGGTAGTTATTAGAGGCACAATGTTACAGTAGGGCTGAGTTTATAATGGGGTACCGCTGGGTTCAATTTTAGGACTGTAACCCACTTAAAAAGACCGGAACCGAAGGTGTCATGATTCTCTGTTCCCCTAGATGGCGTTGCCTTTACTTCAGTTGAGCTATTTTATCGCGGCTGGCTAGATTAAGTCAGTGTCCTTTTGATCGCGAGAGAAGCCACTGCAGGTGGAGAGTTGGGAGGTTCACGTGCTAGAAAAGGAAAAGCTTACTGTCTGTATGTAAAAGTTAATCTTTTGTTATTATCATTGGCAAGTACAGCAGAACCCTTTTTTCAAAGTTTATGGTGTTAATTTAGGACCCTAAGAATAACAACTTCGGCCTTGACCAGGGATCCTGACCCGGTGCAGGCTGACACCCCTCTTAGGTTTAGTCTAAAGGGGGGTGAACAATTAGGGACTGATGAGGATAAAACCATGAGTGCTGGTGTCCTAACCCTTACTCCAGCTCCCCCACTCAGATGATAGGCTAACAGCTATTTTCTTAATGCCATGCGATCTACCCACACTACCT
>JAAGVU020000289.1:0-13566 GCA_011763525.2 Mormyrus iriodes | reverse complement strand
CATCCAGTCACCCATGCATCCATCCATCTATCCATCCATCCAGTCACCCATGCATCCATCCATCTTCCAACCTCTAATTCAGTACAGGGTCGCAGGGTTAGTATGCAGTATATTTGTTTAATTGCAATACTCATGCATATTTGTGTTTTGAACAGCATTGTTTTGTGAAACTTTTCATCTCTCTTTAGATATCTTTATTTGTACAAATTTCTTTTAACCCTCTGTGTTATGGACAGAACACTGTTTTGTAACTGGTTCCTAGATACCTCCAGTTTGACACATTTCTGTCCCTGTGACACCGTACTTGGTAATTGGCTGGAAGATGGATGTATGAATTAATTCTGGTGGACAGTTGTTATAAATGTTTACAGAAAAAAAATATCTTCAGAAATTTCAGTGGCTCACCCAAATTTTAATATATGTATATTTTCTATTATAATTTCATTAGTAGAATCGATACGCTTATGTAGGAAATCATCCATCCATTTCCATACCACTTAACCCTTACAGTGTCACAGTGAGCCTGCATCTAACTTTGAATTTGTCTTCATTTTCATTATCTAGATATTTAAGCATCTAGATCCTTGATGTGCTTAAAAGAAACGGTACATTGCAATCGCACCTGTAACTCAGTGTATAAACAAATCAGATGGGGTCGTATATTTTTTATTTACTTTATATACTATTTTATTTTTGCATTCCTGCTTTAAACTGAAAGTGGAGAGTATAATAAATCACTACGCTATTAACGTAATGGGCCCTGGGTTGGCCACACACTGTATTCTGCTGACCATATCTTAACTCCTGGTCCGTTCTCTTGACTAGCTCTGGCAGTCGGAGTGTCCAGGACGAATAATGTGCTGATGAACACACTTTCTATTATTTACATTTTTCCCCTCTCTCCACATGTTTTCAGGTTCAGGTTTAGAATGCCCAGTGTGTAAAGAAGATTACAGCTCAGGAGAAAATGTTAGGCAACTCCCGTGCAATCATTTGTTTCACAATGATTGTATAGTACCTTGGCTTGAACAGGTATGCATATTTCATTCCCTTACTGAGCACCGAGCACCGTGTTGAGGGTGGAGGGCTTGCTGATGGCGGCATGGGACCCGTGCTGCTTTAAACAGGCTGACCGAGCACTGTCTTCTTTATATTCCCTCTGTGCTTCAGCACGACACGTGTCCGGTGTGCAGGAAAAGCTTGAGTGGACAGAACACAGCCACGAATCCCCCGGGCCTATCAGGAATGAACTTCTCCTCTTCCTCCTCTTCTTCCTCCTCCAACTCGCCCAGTAACGAGAATGCCACCAATAACTCATAAGACCCTCCGTCTCACCCTTCCGTCCCTCGCTCCACCAGAAACACGGGGCCCCTTAACCCAGCCAACGAAAATCATCAGGGGGCTCCTGTGAGGCAGAGTGGGCTAAATTAAATCCATGCATACCTCCCCTCACATCCCCTTTTACCTCCCTGTTGCTTGTGAAGTAGAAAAACAGTCCCTTCTCGTCAGTCCCGGCACCCGGCAGTCAGTGAGACACAAGCCCCGCCCATCGAGTGGGCTGGTCCAAGCCGGGAGAATGGAGAGGTGGCCTGAAGCTGGAGGGCCCGGTCAGAACTCAGGAGGGACTGTTAGGGAACGAAGAACAACCACCGAAAAAGAGAGAACAGGCCTGCTGCCCTGCTTACAAACGTTTTTACACCCTTGCTCCCTGAGTCTGAGGAGTACGCTTGGTTTAAGTGGAATAAGCATATGATTTTAGCTATTCCTTTGACTGTACAGGTATCTGTGGTGAAGCGGAAATATGTGTACATACTCGTATTTTTTTAAAAAAAGCATTTTCTATCTGTACAGCCAAAGGACCCGGAAATGTGTGGGGAGGGGTGTTGATGCTGAGTGTGTGCATTTCATTAGGGTTTAACTTGCACATTACTTCCTTCTTATGATTTAAATAAGGGTGGACCGAATATGCATTTGGTTTGAGGACATTTTATTTGCAATGTTCAAAAGCGCTCTCTGCCCTTCAGAATACTTGATGTCACATTTGGATTTTTTTTATTAACAGAGTAACAGTTGTTATCCTGTTAATACATTTTCAGCCTTATGTTTTGAAAGCAAGTAAAAAAATGATACTGTGTACCTCAGATACATGGAGCAAAGCCAAAACTGATGCAATTTATAGAAGAAAAAAGACACCTTGACAGACCTGTCTGTTTCTTCCCTGGAATCTGACAGCATACCATGTCGTGGAAGTGGAGAAATGGTCTCCGTTTCACATCAAGTCACACACACACTCAGCCTTTTCTTACATATTCAGTGACTTTCAGTACAATGCATTTTTAACTTATTCTAAGTTAATGGATTGTTTTGTAAAAATCATAATAAAAACAAAATGGAATCTGAATATATTGTAGATGTTATAAAACTATGGATCAGCTGGAAAGAGGGGAATACAGAGCTGGGGCTTCCCTGTTAAATTTGAACATTTCCAGAGGTATGGTGGGCATGTGTTTGTGTTCATGTGATTAGTCCCAATTATGCATAGTTGTACGCATTGTTTTTGATGATGACAGATTCAGTTTTATGTTTTAACTTATTTTATATTTTTTTAATTTGCAATATAGACATACAGCAATGTTTATATTGTATTTTATCAGTACATAAAAGTTCTTGAAATTTGAGTATTCTGCCTTTAAACTATTTTGACTTAACTTTAACTCGCTTCTCAGTATTAATATTAACAGCATACACGTCATGTTTCCTTGTATACATACCATAATTCTTTCCACTTCGTTTTAGTGCGGTCATTTTAGTCGAGCGGAGGATGGCACTATAACAAAAACTGTCGCCCTGGGAAGAAATTAGTAAACCTTAGTAGATACGGTGGACTTCATGTCTTTTTCCGTCTAGCACTGACTTCAAGTTTTAGAGAAATGAACTGCTGGGCCTGAAATGTTTTTCTAGCATTTCTTCTGCAATCATAATCTGATCCTCTGGTCCATCATGAAAGACTGCAAGCTGATACCACTGTGGTTATTACAATATGCTGATCTGCAGATGTGAATTATAATGGCCTTCATAAGAAGATACAGGGAATGGAGTCACAAGCCTCTGGCTGAAAACGCAGGAGCGTGTACTTAATGTTGTATGATGTGCTGGCTTCAGTTCAAGTCCGGTGCCATAGCAAAAAAGAATTATTGTAAGTCTTGTATTTAAGAAACCATGTTTGCCCAGTTTCTGCTCAGACGATAACTCTTCAGGGATTATATATAGGGGTTAAATAAATTCATGACAGTTTGCCTACAGCAAATACACATACATTTCTTGAGGAAAAACGAAATGCTTACATGAACCTTGTTTTAAATGGTTATTAATATTCTCTCTCCGCCTTAATTTGTCCTTCATATGGTAATTTTGCTCGTCGATGGTGATGTCTTTTTCTGTTTCAATGTCGCGTTACAGGGGAAAATGTAAATCTAAAACAAAATACTTGGGGGAAATTCTGGTCACGTGAGAGAGTCGCAATGACGTACACGTGACGCGCCTGGACACACCTATATGATATCTGTGGACACGCCCTCGGCCGGCCGGCTCTGTGTACGTGAGAGTCCACGCGCTACGAGTCAGGCCAATAGAGCGCGAGCAGCGCTGAGAGTAGCAGCGAGGTAACGCTCTGATCGGCAGCTGTCTATCTGCCAGCAAATAGACTCGGTTTATTAGAACTAAAGCTCTGTGAATAGTACTTAAGGCTAACAATGGCTTTGCTATGGGTGTTTGGTGCAGTTATGGTTTGCTTCTACCGGGGCACTTCAGAAACAGGTAAGGTATTTCTCTGCTTGCCGAGTAACGTCTCAGAAAGCGCCGGACGGGCTGCGATATTTGCTCGTTTTAGACGAGTGATGCTGACAGTCCCGTGCCGGCTCGCGCATCGCCACGTGACGCGACTTCATCAGGTTGTCACCCATTATTAGTACAGTACTATTACGTACCATTATTCGTTTCCGTTTAAGAAAGTTTCTAAGTGTCTTTCCTGCTGTGACAAAATACACCGGCTAGAACACGGATTATACAGTATTTGAAACCAGATCAGACTGGTGTGGCTAATTGCAAAGCTCTATCCAGGTAGCCATTTCGATATATTTTAGCTGACCACTTAATTTGGGTAAAAAGTAAAAATGTGTTGCTTTGTTTGCCTCACAGTTTCTTGGCTAATTAAAAAAAAACGAATTTGAATTCATAAGTGCCGAAAGTGTCATGTGATCTCTAGAGGAATTCTATACATTTGGGGATTGCATTACTCTGTGGTTTACAGTGTCTCTGTGTATTATTTCCATATACGTTGATCTATCAGAAAACAATATAAGTACCCATGTTGTGTACGATTGTTTTGTATTCTAATGTTATGGATATTGATAGTAGCAATCTGGAATAAGAACTTTGGGTAGTTTGAAGCATAATGGGGCCATTAGCGGTTTTCTGGGTAGCAATAGCTCTGTGCCCACAGGTGTATGACAGTAGTTGTTATGAGCAAAAGGGGACGTTTCTTTTTATATTAACGGTTAATTCAACATCGTGTCCATGTAGTTTGTTTAAATTATAATAAAATTATTAAAGTAATTTGAGAAAGAGGGTTTAACCGTGGTGTGTCAGTTTTCCTTTGGATGCCTGTCTGTGTTTTCCTTTTTTTTTTTTTTTAACATATAACGGAACATTAGAATTTTATTGATTCCCTCAGTTAAATTAAAATTTTTTAAGATGGCATAAAATTTTATGTTAGTGCTGCACCAAGCTTAGACATGGTGAACTTGTATAAGCATAATGCAGTAAGTAAAAAAAAAAAAAAAATTCTGGTCTGGTGTTCAGTGTATAATGGAGATCCAGGACGGTCTTTGTTGACACGTTATTGGGAACCTTCTTCCACACTGTGGAAACAAGAAAGAGGTGATTAGATTAATGTTATTACAACCTTATTGCCTCATTATTGCCAAGCACTTGTGAAAAAAGGTTACTGCACAAAATTTCTGAAATAGGACCCTTTGTTTGTGTATATGCTGGGGTGTTTAAAAAAGAAACAATTTTCCCATAGTTTTACAGAAGAACTTTTGAATTGGTACATTTTTCCACCACACGTTTCTCAGTTCTTCCATTTGAACCCCGCACAATCCCTCCACAAAAATCTGTGTTTGATATTACAATTATTATGCATCCTTTCTAAGAAGTATATATGAATTTTATGACTATTGGAATCAGCAAAAACATTGAAATTATTTTTTGTGTATTTCTGGTTTTGGCACTGTTGCATATTACATTACATTAGTGACTGGATTTGGCTGGGTTAGTGTGTATATTCCAGCCTTAGACACTCCAGAGATGGTCATGGGATTGATGGTCTTCTAAAGTGCTTTACAAACATAGATGTAATGTGGTAACATTCCAGACATTAATGGGTAGGTTAACCTTAGGGTAATTAAAATGAACTATGTTTAGCTTCGAATGGAGAGCAGAGCTGCAAAGAAGGCGTAACGTTGTTGTCAGAAAAGGACATGTTTTTTTCTAGAGTTTTCAATAATTTAGTACCTTCCTGATCTGGTACTCCTGTTTCCCGGTCTTAGCTGCAATCAGCTGCATGTAGTGGGAAAAAAAACCTGAAAATAAGCTTGTACTTTTACTTATTTGGGAGAAGACTTGTTTGTCCTTGTTATAGAGTGTTATAGGGTGTCACTGTGGTCAGCTACTTCAGTGACCACTCCAGAAGAGGGGTATATTTAGATTCACTCCATGGTCCGTCTTCAGTCGCAACCTACCTTCAGCTTCTGGTCAGAATTGGGTCATAAATATTCTCTTCTTTTTATTCATGTACCAAGGGAATGGGCAGATGCATTGAATACCTCACTATTACATCAGATCAGCTATTTGTATTATAAACCTTTTCTTAATGTCTTTACGTACATTACATATGTTTTCTTGTTTTAGCCATTTGATATTGGAAGATGAGCTCCTTTGCACGGGATGTTTGTCTATAGATATGCTTTATGTTTGTTTATAAATTACTTTTTTAGTTTTATATGCAGAACAGCATGAGCATGCTGGAGTTCTATTTTTCAATCAAGCGTCATATAAGAAACTAATTATTCTGGTGTCGCTGTACCATTTTATCCCAATATGTATGCCAGGATTGATGGTGCTGTTTCTGTAGCAATATAATGCACATGTTACGTAAAAATTCACAGAATATGCTGCGAGTTAATAAAATGCATGTCCATGTCAATGACATCACTGTGTTTGATAATGCAGTATATTTACAAGAACTTGAATCCTATCCATTTGTGAGGGTGGAAGTGTAGCTTCAGCCCTATGGACAATGCATATATTACACTGTGTCCAGCTCATATTTAGCCTGTCAGCTGAAAGGAAGAATGAAAGGAAGGCTGATGAATTCATCTGTGACAGTATGCATTTTGTGTGTAAAATCTGTAAATACAGAAGAAAGTCTCTACTGTTGTTTCATAATATTTTCTGCATTTTAACACACATTTTGGGAGATCATTCTACATGGGTATAAAAATAACCACAGGGAAAAAATGGTAGTTTGTACACAGCAGCCAGGAGTAATTTCTGCATAGTTTATATCAGAAATATTGCGATGCATTTTGTTGTAGTATAATATTCTGAAGCAGATTGTATTCAGTTTTGTTCTGCTCGTAGGAAGCTTTTTTCTCCTGTCAGCTACGTAGCTCAGTATTAATCATTCAGAAGAAAGCTTTTATCCATATTTTAATTACCTCATAAAGCTATATCTAAAGCACAGCCCCTATATTCAATTTAAGTGAAAGGTTGGAGAGCTCAGTGTAATTTTATTGTTGGTGATGTGTGAATGCCATGAACATCTTGATGAACCCAATAACCATCTTAAGCCATGAGCCATTTATATCTATTCTTTTACATGAAACTGTGCACTGAGCTGAGACTGTGTGACTGAGGTATTGGACCTCGAGCGCATATGGTTTGTGGCGAACCACACTCATTATCGCAGCATGCATGATTTCCTGGTTTTAAATTTACTTAACATGACGGGGGAAGAAGGAGAATCAATATTTGTTCTCTGGAAAAGAGACAGCCGTGACGGTGACTTTCAGAGCTCCAAAAAGGTCATGTGATTGTCATTGACCACTATAGATTTAATTCTTATTAAAAAACCTTTTAATGTGGGTTTGTATTCATTTTTATTCAAGTATGTGGCAGTTGTAATTTCAATGTTATTTCTAGGAAAAAATGACAAACTACCTTGACATATTTGCTTTGTTATGACTCTTTAGGACATCGGTCTCTGGCTAATTGTTTTAGTTTCTCATTTCTTGGGTTGTTTTAATAGGTGGGCATGCTTCCCTTTTTCTGCCTGTGCTTTGATCTCCTCGCATTGTTTTAAGATCAGTAGTGGAATTCAATAGGAGGGTTGCTATAGGGCGCCTTGCACTGTGAGAATGTTATTATTCCGAGGCTCACTTTTGAACAGTATTTGTGCAAGTTCTCTTTGGGGTAAGATGAAAGAAATTAGGTTGATGTTATATTTCACTGTAAAAGTGTTCCTAATTCTTACGTTGTTTTTTTTTCCACCGCATGATCACCTTTTCATTTAACGTTTGTTTTCACTTACTTCTATTTTGATTTATTTTTGTTTACTGATTTTTGGTTGTTTAAATTGTAAGTCAGCTATGAGTTTGCATTACTTTAATTATCACCATCAAAATGCTGAAATAGTACTTAAGTCCATCACTATTTCTAATCCATGTCTTTTCTGGTTTTCTAACATGTTTCTTTCTTTTCCTTTTTTGTCCACCCTTACTTTGGTTACTAAAACACCCCCCCCCAACCCCCCAATCACACCCATGAACGTTCACCTTTAGTGAGCTTTATCAAGTCCCCAATGTCCCAGACGACAGTGACTGGGAGGAGCACAGAGCTCAACTGTGAGGTCATAGGCTCTCCCATCCCAGAGGTGCAGTGGTGGTACGTTGAGGGGGAGGAGCCTGAAGAAACAATCAGTCAGCTGTTTGACGGGGCTCGAATGGATCGAGTCCAGATCCACACCACTTACATTGCTCATGCCGCCAGCACCATTCACATCTTGAACGTCACGCTCAACGACACTGGGACGTATGAGTGCAGGGCCTCCAACGACCCCGAGCGCAACTCTCTGAGGAAGACACCCAAAGTGAAGTGGATCCGCTCGCAGGCTAACATTGTTGTGTTTGAACGTGAGTGCTGGCGGTCACTTGCCAGCTTGTCCGCTTGTGGATGATCTTGAGAGGTCTTGCTCCTACCTCATGTGCCCCCCCCCCCCACACACACCTTTGCATTTGAAAATCCATGTTCCCTATACCTTCTGGTTGATCTAGAGATCCATCTTTGCTAGATTGGCATAGACCCTGGGAAGCTGGATGGCAGAATTCACCCAGGTATATACAAATTAATGGTTAATGCTGCTTGGTTTGTTCCTGGGCGACTTATCATTCTGCTTCCCATGTTCTCAAATTAATACTTAAAATTTTATATCTTTATAATGTATATTAAAAGTCTGGATCGAGGTCTGCATAAACTGGCAAAGTTCCCTTCAGTCTTTGCCTAAAAGCTGGAAAATTAATGTTTTGCAAAGATGGCAACGTTTTGATTGTCCCCTTAACCCACTTAGCCTTAAGGTATGATTTGCCTTAAGGTGTAATTGCATAATTCCACAGCTAGTACCGTTATCATAAGACCCTTTTTGATCTCTGCCTGTCCTCGTCTAGCTGTCTACCTCCCCACGGCTTAAAAATCCAAGACGGTCGCTGCTTTTGCTCGTGCTTCTTACCTCTGCATCCCTGCACCTACTTCAGCCCTTGTCTTAAACTCTAGCTGGCTCCTAGGGCCCTTAACCAGCACCTCCCTGCTTTTTTGAGACTCTTTGTTTGCCATAAACAGGGATTGGCATAACTGGTATGCAGGTATACATTTGCCGTATCAAGGTTAAAATGCATTGTGTTTTCTTATCTGAATAATGCAAATGCACATAAAATAAGTATGCATTTGCACTTTTACAATAAGAAATTGCCACATGTAGTGCTTTATACAGTGAATAGGTACTTGTGTACTAGTTATCTCAATCCCTGGCTGTAAGACTATATTTTACTGCCCACAGCTACTCTTTCACTTATGATAACTGTGTTTTTTTTGGTTAAAAATGACACGCATTCCTGGAAAAATTGTCCTTTTATCATGGCAGGTAAATACTGTGTAAATTTGACAAAAAATACAGTTTCATTCTGTACAGTAATTTGCTAAATGCAAAGCCAGTCCTCGTAGTTCTTATTTGTTTTTATTTTTGTATGTTTCATAAAGAAGTTGCTGGTTTCATCAATCATAAACCATTATAAAGTTGGTTCTGAATAAGTGTAAATTCATAATCATACTGTAAATTATGTATGCTAGAGTAATACTGTACTACTACTGATAATAATAATAATAATAATAATAATAATAACAACAACAGTGTAATAAGGCCTGCCAGCCGTTTGTTTGTTTGTTTGTTTGTTTTTGTTAATGGTTTAAATTTTTCCGTCATAGATCCTTTGATCCTGACTGAGCCAAAGGAGGCCAATATGACCACCGAGGTGCTTAGCTGCAACCTCACCGAGGCACCGTCCGACATCAAAGGCCACCATTGGACCAGGAACAAAAAGGTGATCGAAGAGACGCGAAGCACCTCTGCAGTGAAGTTCATCGAGTACAAGTATGCTGCTTCGCTCCGTTGTTGTATGGTCACATTCTGAAGAATAGCTTTGTCAGCTTAAATGGTATTGGTTCAAATTACTGTCAATCGTAAGGTATCACCTGTTACAGGTGGGGAAAGCTGGCCTTTGAAGGTCAGTCAAACTGCAGCCTAATGAAGTACGATATGGGAAATGAGTTAAAGCCTGATAACCTCTGCCTGTTGGTTTCTAAACCCTATTTATCTCCACAACTTATAAAAATGTATAGCTGTTGTGCTGACATGGTGGTTCAATGGGTAGCACTCCTTCCTAAGGCCTTCTAATGCAGGGGTAGGCAACGCTGATCTTCGGATGCCGGTATACCACAGGTTTTCCATCCTACCTGGTCTCAAATCAACTACACCTGATCACAGACAGATACTAACTCATCAGGTAGGATTAAAAAACCTGCGATATGGCACTCCCGGATCAGGGTTCCCTATCCCTGTTGCGATGGGTTCAAACCCATCTACCTGACCATTAAAAACTTTGGGGTCACTTACAAATTTCCCATGGAACAGCCTTCAGTTCTCAGAACAACAACAGACTGATGAGTATCGGAAGAAAGTTCTTTGTTTCTGGCCATTTCGAGTCTTTAATCAAACCCACAACTGCTGATGCTCCAGACACTCAACTAATCTAAAGAAGGGCAGTTTTATTGCTTTAATCAGCACACCAGTTTTCAGCTGTGTTAACATAAGTTCAAAAGGGATTCCTAATGATCAAATGTGCTCTGTAAAATCATAAACTTGGATTAGCAAACACAACATGCCTTTGGAACACAGGACTGATGGTTGCTGATAACAGGCCCCTGTATGCCAGTGTAGATATTACAGTACATTATAAAACAGCCATTTCCAGCTACAATATCCCTTTACAACACTGACAATGTCTACACTGTACTTCTGATTAACTTGATGTTATTTTAAATGGATAAAAAAATGCTTTTCTTTTGGAAACAAGGACATTTCTAAGTGACCCCAAAGTTTTGAACAATAATGTAAGTTCTATGAGTGTGGAAGTTACCTGCTCTCCTTATACTGTGTGGGTCTCTTCTGGGTACTCCTGCTTTCTGCGGTCAGGTCAGTCTCTGTCTCAGACTTCTACGAAACTCTGTAATTGTGAATATGTGCATGTGGTTGCCTCATGATAGCAAGGGATCCTACAAAATAAACACTGAATAACTCTCTTACTAATGATAATTATTTAGTTAATTTTGGTCATTATTTAAGAATCAACATTGTTGTATATTTGATAATCTGTTTTATGACGCGTGCCCCTCCTCCCCATCTGCCTCGGTCTGTGGCCATGTTATGCACACACACTGTTTTGCTGCTTGTGGTCGAAGCAGGAGGTTGTGCCTTCGGCAGGCCCTGATTGTCAGGAAATAACACGCTTTGAGTCTGACCTTCGTTCCTGGAATGACAGACAGGAGACAGGCAAGGCTGCCATTGTTGTGGCCCCAGGACAGTCAGCATTGTCAGATACCTGCAAGCCCTTTGTCCCCCCCACCTTATGTAAAGCATAATAACAGTGGTGTACTTCTTGTGATTTGTGGCAGCCCTTCTGTCCACCATGAATGTTATTTATTTGTTTAATTTTTTTAGATTAGAGAAAACTGACACCAAGTTTGGAGGTGAATTTGCTTGTGTCTTTCTTGCGGCTACTAAGTTTGAAGGGATAATAGAACTTCCAGGTGAGTTTCAAACGTCGCGCTTCATTTAGGTCTTAGATAACAGAATGCCTGACTGTTGTCTGAAGTCTTGAAGTTTCTTTTTGCTTCCTTGCATATTAAGGGAACATTGCATATTATTAAAAAACAGTTTGTGCAAACTGATTAAAGTGTGCGTTATGCACACGGTACTGGGAGCACTGTGGCTAACCTCCCTTGGGAGGTGGGAATGATTGCGGGACGGCGGAACTGAATGTGTGTCTGGAAAAAAACATTTTTATTTAAGCTAAAATTGTTTTCATCTTGATACACTGATCACTGACTGCAGCACGTGTGTATTTATTTGTGTGTGCGTCTGTGTGTGTGTGCGTGTCTGTGTGTTCGTATGTGTGTGTATGTGTGCGTGTGTGTGTGTCCATGCATATGTGTGTGTGTGTGTGTGTGTGTGTGTGTGTGTGTGTGTGTGTATGGTTCCTCCTGCAGTCTCCCCCCGTGTCGTGGCCCCCAAACACAATGAGCACGTGACTGAGAACGACAAAGCAATGCTCGTGTGCGAGAGCAACACCTACCCACACATTGTCACCTGGAAATGGTACTTCACTGATGAGAGCATGAATAAAAAGGTAGGACAGATCCCTCCTGGAGACAAACCCTTCTGTCTCCTCAAGAAACCCCCCAGTGTTTTTACTGGGCCCTTTGGAATTATGTGGTATAGGTGCTGATAGATTTCACAATAGTATGTCCTATGGGCCTGTATATACACTGCAGAATAATTATCTGGGAATGTTAGTAAACATATGTAATGACTGTGAGCACATTTCCCTTGGGGTGCTCCAGCCCATTCACTTGGCCTTATTTGCTCCCAAATGGACAGATAAAGATATTTGGGGTATCTGAGAACCGAAACCGAAATGTTTCTGTGCTGAAATAGGAAAATGGCAAAACACCTGCAGAAATCCCATGCACTGGAGCATATCTGGAATGGTTTACAGCAGCCATCCTGCACTGATATTGCATTTCTGCGACTAATGGTCTGCCCCATAGCATAGCAGGCAGTCACACACAGTGCACGTGTGGCTGGGTATCAGAACGGCAGAATCCTGGACAAAAATTCGTTTGGCGACAACTGAGCTTTGCTTTCTGTTTTTCTAACTCTCAGGAAATCACAGAGGACGAAAAGTACAATATCAAGAGCCTGCCCAACAAGACGAGCCTGTACATCCATAACCTGGACAGTACTAGGGACTCAGGCAACTATTCTTGCCAGGGAGATAATAGTATAGACAGTAATTCTGATGTCATCATATTGCGTGTGCGCAGCCGGCTGGCTGCCCTGTGGCCCTTCCTCGGCATCGTGGTGGAGGTGATCATCCTTGTCACCATCATCTTCATCTTCGAGAAGAGGAGGAAGCCCGAGGACTTTGGTGACGGTGCGTGATGCTTTCTCTTGTGCTGTGTTTATCGTTAAGAAGTGCCGGATTCTGGAAGGATTGTATGTGAGGTTTATTGCAACTATTGCGCGTTCGATCTCTCGGAACACAGCTGAGATGTCCGTCGTCCTCAGGAGTGCCCCATGTGGCTGTGGGTTAGTTACTGATGCCCCCTAGTGTTAGAAGTTACAAAGTTACATTTTCTTCTGGCAGATTGCCATCCTCGGGGCCCTCTGCTACTTTTTGCTTATTCCATCTGTCGCAGTGGTTCAAGATAATTGTTCTTAATATTTTTAAATATAGCTTTATTAGTCCATTTCACCTTTGCATGATTTGTACTTTCTTTCCATGTTTTTTCTTTTATATTTAACTGAAACCGAACATTAATTTGCCAGACTAGAACAACCTGTATTGTTCTGTGTTTTTATTTTATTTATTATGATTTTTTTTTTTAATTGCTGCTGCTATTGTAACGTTTTGGTAAGTGATTTAAGACGCACATCAGATTGGAGTGGTGTCACTAACGAAATAAAAATCCAGTTAAGTGTGGGGTGTTTAGAGTGGCCAGTGACAAGTGAATGTGATTAATATATAATTCAAATCACCGTGTCTAATAACAAGAGGAGTGGCTAAAACATGACATTTATATACTAATGAGTGCATGTGTGAAATGCTATGTACA
>JAAGVU020000288.1:0-15080 GCA_011763525.2 Mormyrus iriodes | reverse complement strand
TGGGGTGAAATTTCTCCAGATTACCTCAACAAATTAACAGCTAGAATGCCAAAGGTCTGCAATGCTGTAATTGCTGTAATTGCTGCAAATGGAGGATTCTTTGACGAAAGCAAAGTTTGAAGGAAACAATTATTTTTTCAAATAAATATCATTATTTCTAACCTTGTCAATGTCTTTACTATATTTTCTATTCATTTTCCAACTCATGTGGCAAATAAAAGTGTGACTTTTCATGGAAAACACAAAATTGTCTGGGTGACCCCAAACTTTTGAACGGTAGTGTATATATATCATGTCTCCTGAATTTGATATAGATGTCCTTACTCGATAACAATATAAGTATTTATTCCATAAGTGATTTGATGAAATCAGGGTGTTTGGGAACATTTGTTTATATTAACTTTAAATATTTTTTTCCTAGATGAGGCAGTTGTGGAAAGGGCTGCTGTTGCTAAAGCTCCACACTTCGCTGGCTCCCTGCTGGTCCTGGCCCTTGCTGCCCTGATTGCTGCTGCAGTGCGTTAGGGCTACCCTTAAACCGTGTGCTTTCCATTTAAAAAGGAATACCTTTCTCTCTGTGAACTCAGTGTTTAAATCTGTCATTAATTCTTATGTTACAGCTTTAGTCTCTAGTTTTATAATTAACCTGTTATACCGAAATGAAGAATACCTTTCATATACAACTGGATGTGGTTCTGTTATTTTGATTTTTCCTTCTAAATGTAATTCAACAACCTATAACATATATATGCTATATGTATAATATATGGTGACTGTTCCTGGCACTCCCCCCTGACAAAATGTTTTCAGTGTAACCCACACTGCTTTCAACCTGCAACATCCATTATTAGCCTATTACAGACCAGAAGAGCCTGCTTAAAGTAGGGTTGGAATGAAGACATTCTAGCAGGGGGGGCACCATGGACAAGATTGAGAGCCACTGCTGTAATGCATTTTTTCCACCTTCAATAAAAAGCCCTTATTTTATGCCACACAATTGTGAATTTTAAGCAAACCACACAAGGGTGCTAAAGTTACATCATAAATAACATGCCCTTTAAATCAGGGACACGGTACAAGGACACAAGCTTGTGAAGAAAGCATTTTTCTCTATTCATTAAGGTACATTATATTGTATTGGGACCCCACCCCCCCAAAATCATTGAATTCAGGCGTTCCAATCACTTCCATGGCCACAATATAAAGTCAAGCACCTTGGCATGCAGACTGCTTTTACAAACATTTGTGAAAGAATGGGTCGCTCTCAGGAGCTCAGTGAATTCAAACGTGTCACTGTGATAGGATGCCACCTGTGCAATAAGTCCGTTTGTGAAATTTCCTTGCTACTAAATTTTCCACGGTCAACTGTTAGTGGTATTATAACATAGTGGAAACAACTGGGAACAACAGAAACTCAGCTACGAAGTGGTTGGCCACGTAAAATCACAGAGATCGGACAGCAAATTCTGAGGCGCACAGTGTGCAGAAGTCTCCAACTTTCTGCAGAGTCAATAGCTATAGACTTACAAACTTCGTGCGGTTTTCAGATCAGCTCAAGGCCAGTGTGTAGGGAACTTCATGGAAGTGGTCACTGCATGGCCGAGCCACTGCATCCAAGACTTACATCACCAAGTGCAATGCAAAGCGTCGGCTGCAGTGGTATGAAGCACATCGCCACTGGACTCTAGAACAGTGGAGATGTGTTCTCTGGAGTGATGAATCATGCTTCTCTGGCTGGCCTGCACAGAGCCCTGACCTCAACCCGATAGAACACCTTTTGGATGAATTAGAGTGGAGACTGTGAGCCAGGCCTTCTCAAACAACATCAATGCCTGACCTCACAAATGCTCTCATGGAAGAATGGTCAACAATTTCCATAAACACACTCCTAAACCTTGTGGAAAGCCTTCCCAGAAGAGTTGAAGCTGTTAAAGCTGCAAAGGGCGGGCCAACTCCATATTAAAGCCTATGTATTAAGAATGGAGTGTCATTATTGTTCATGTGTGTGTAAAGGCAGGCGTCCCAATACTTTTGCTAATATAGTTTATGTATTAAATAAATTTTTTGTACTGTAGGATATGAGGCAACAGAAGTGTGCAAACAGGCAAAGTACACAGTTGCATCATTTAAAAAAAATTAATGAAACAACTACATGAATTCAACCCCTCTTCCAACAAAACAAAAAGTATTACATAAACGGTGCATCAAAGTGAAATAAAGTGAACTAAAGTGGCCAAAAAATAATTTATATCCATGCTCTCCAAAATTTGCCCAAACAAATTCAAGTCTGCTGCCCTACTATCAGCTATTAGCTGATCAGGTATATTTCATTTTCACCAGACACAGCCCATAATCATAAAGATGGCAGAAACAAGTTCATTATCCAGTAAGCTTATCTACATTAGCTAAGCCTATTAACAAACACATAACACGTTAACAAACACTTTTGAATAAATGATTGAATATTTACATGTTTACTTTGATGCTAACAGCCATGCATATTTTGGGAACAGATAGTACATAAAACTTACAATAATGTCTTTAAATTTCATCCTTAAAGGTACTGTAGCACATGGTGCTAAGGGATTGGGTAAGCCTGACCCAGCCCCCTTGCTATCATTCCATGCGGTGACCGCCCGCCTGGTAAGTGTCCTGCCATGAGCTGCCAGTGAGGTGTGAAAAAGGTGAGAGGATCATTCAGAAATTCCATCAACATCATGTTTCTTCTTCCATCTGTTCCATCTGCCTCATCTCGTTCCTCTCATCACAATGTAGAGGTCTGCCCGGCTATCAGTATTCACAAGTAGTAATGGGCTGATGAAGTTTTATGAGGCATTTGGCATTCCCCATCTTGTGCAGAAACGTGAACCTTTTTTCAGTCATAGGTAGAGACCTAATGGTTTCCAGAATGTATAGCAAAGCTTTAAAACATCGACGAATGAAGTCTCCACATTTGCATTAAATGAATAATGCCGCTGGATGACAGCAGGGTCTAATTGTGTTATAATAATAACAATAATAATTGATACGTTATTGATCCTTATGGGGAAATTCTCTTTATGCTTCCCCCAACCTGCTCTCTGTAGGTGAGAGCAAGCTGGTTGTGAAGGGCAGCCACCCAGAGCAGCACCCAGGGAGCTGGGGGTTAAGGGCCTTGCTTAAGGACTCACAAACATCCCAAGGCTGGGCTTGAACTGGTGCCCTTCTGATCACAGGCACAGAGGCTTAGCCCACTGAGCAACACATTGTCCTCAATATTAAAAATTAATAAACAAATATATATATATACACACACACACACATATAATCCGGTTAATGGGGCCAGTAGCACTTGACCACTTGGTCTATTCTGACACGTTTGGTAAGAAGCAACATCATTATGCAAAAAAAAAATTGAGTTAGTGTGGACCTCAGAAAGTGGATAGTGGATGCTCATCGTGAGGGTGAAGGCTACACTGCCATTTACAAACAATTCACAGTGTCTAGAACAGCTGTACGATGCATCATTGCAAAGCACCAGGAGACAAAATCTGTTGCAAGCAAACCTGGACGTGGCCGAAAGGGCAAGATTTCAAAAACCTTGGAGAGAAAAATAATCAGAGATATCAACAAGGATTCCCGGGTCTCTGCCAAGGTGATTGTTGCTGAGCTGGCCTCTTCTGGAGTTGATTTGTCAAGGGAGACAGTTGTGAGAGCTCTTCAACGTGGAGGACTTTGAGGTCACCGTCCAAGAAAAACTCCATTGCTGAAACAGCAGCATATCAATGCCCGACTGAAGTTTGCCCATGAACATTTGAAACATGGTTATGAGTTTTGGAAGTCTGTTCTTAGGTCTGATGTGTTTGGTCAGAGGGATGTTGCTTTTGTTTGGAGAAAGAAGGGTGAAGCCTTCAACCCTAAACACAGTTCCCACTGTTAAACATGGTGGTGGGAGCATCATGTTGTGGGGCTGTTGTGCTGCTTCAGGCACTGGGAACCGCATTTGTGTTCATGGGATCATGCTAACTAGAAGGAATTCAAAGACTATTTTCACTTTTACAAATAAAGAGCGAAAATAGTGTTTAATGTTGGCCTTGGTGAAGAACATCAGGCTCCAACAATAAAAGAACAGCAGCAAACATGGAGTAACAACAGCTACAAACACACATACAAAATGACCCACTGGGGAACAGTAAGGGCAACACTTAAATACACAGATAATGAGGTTAAGACGAGGGACAGGTATGGGCTAATTACAATCAGAGACTAGGGATAACAAGTAGCAGGTGTCAGTCAATTCACAAATCACAGAAGACTCAAACAGTAGGAAAAGGGTGGCCAGCAACGCCTGCTGGCCCGGCAGGGAAATGACAGAGCAGGATCCTGACAGTACCCATGCCAGGACCAGGTAAGGGCACAAAGGACAATGATCAAAATAAGAACATGGCAAGACAACCACAAACCATCAGCAAAACTCAGGGAACCTGTAAGACTGCACTGGGACAGGACACAAGGGAATCAAAACAGGTGGAACAGAAGAAGCTGCGTCAGGGTCAACAGAATAGGGAATACCATAGGGGACAGGACCAGGACATAGCACGTGAAGAGGAACAGGACCTGGGAACTTACAGTATACAGGGACCAAGGCTGAGCATGGAGTTTCATGGGTGGAGGACCGAAGGGTACAGTACCAGGAGGCAAAGGAGCAGACAGAGGGGGGAATGAACTTGGGAAGCATAGAGCAAGACCAATGATGGGACACCAGAGGTGTGACAGACTGGGGGCAAGACACAGAAGGCCGGGAAGAGAACCGCTGCGGGCCTGGAAGGATGATCAGTTGGGCTGAGTGATGGTACAACAGGAGCTGGCAAGCAGAGAACAGGAATGTCCAGGGAGGGCACCACAGATCCAGCAGATATCTGAGGAAGGCCTGTCGGTGTTGGGACAGTTGCTGGGTGGGTCATGGGTCCCCTCTAGCACATGCTAAAGTGAAGCCAAGGCCTGTTGCCAGGCACCCACAAACGCTGGATGGGCTCTGGCAGCATGGTCTCTGAAGACACTGCTGAGGTGACGACAGGCTCTGCAAAGACGGGTTCTTAAGTCACTGCACTAATGGGCACTGCAGAGGCGAAGATGGGTGCTGTAGAGGCCCCCTCTGACCTAGGCGCTGCAGTGACTCAGGCAAAGCAAGTGCGGCCTGCTTCCTCTTCTTGGAACAGCAGCAAGGCACAGCACTAACAGGAAGTGAGAGAAGCCCACTGGCCTTCCCTGATCCTGGACCGAATGACATGGCTCCTTCTAGGGCAGGGACCCTGGGCTTTGGAGAATTAGGCTCGGTGGTCTCCCCTGGGCAGGACTCTGGAGGCTAGGGGGATGAGGGAAAACTCAGCCAAGCTCACTCTATCATGCAGACACAGGAGGACCCTCCTAAGCCTGTCCACCTCCCAGACAGGCAACTAATGGGTGGTTGGTAATGAAATAGGTCTTTCCACATAGCCTGGAGAGCACGGAGGTCCTTTACCCAGACACCAGGAAAGAATCCCTTTGCAGGACTGGGAACTGGAGACATGGGCTCCTCTGCTGGGTCTGGAAATGGTGATGGGGTGTGAGATATAGATCCCATCTTGCCTGAACCCTTGATGGAGCAACGGGATTGTACGGTGGGGTCAGTCATTCTGTTACAGATAGACATGGTGAAGGAAGAGACAATCCATGTTGTGGCTCCAACAAACAAAGGACCTTATTATTACTACTTAAAAAAAACAAAAAATAAAAGAACAGAGTAACAAGAACAACCACAGCACAACAGCAGCGAATGTGAGGCAACAACAGCTACAAACACACAATGACCTAGTGATGGGACAGATGACACAGACTTCGGAGCTTGTCTCGCTAAAGTTAAGCCCAGTGACTCGAACCGTGCTTTGTTTATGCAATATCGCGTGATCGATGAAGTCCAATTAGTCCTGAGGTGTCAGGAGTTTCGAATCCTTTCGAAACTCTTATAAACGTGAGATGGAACCTTTGGCCGTCGTGGGGTTTTTCCGGTTGGAAAAGTTGAGTACTACTCAACTTCTGGATGGGTGAACGCTGGCGCATCTTGCTGCCGCTACTCTCCAGTACTTTTCCAAGTCATTTATATTGTTTTCTCTGTATATTGTAACTACCGACTGCAGTTACTTTTCACCTAAGATATTTTCCTCTAATCTCTTTTGCTATCGCCGGTGATTTACTTTTGAGAGTGGACCAAGATTAGCTTACCGTAGTCTCGGCTACAGGACCTCTCAGGTGTGTGTACCTGGCTGTTTGGTTGCGACAGTGATGTGGGCTGGCAGTATCTACTGTATGTTTTGTCTGCGTTCGTTTGGACTCTCCTGTCCCTCATCTATCGACCTGGTGCTGGACTTTTTCAGTATTCGGGCAGAGGAGCTTCTCCGGCTCCGATCTCACTTGTTGCAGCCTCTGCCAGCAGAATTGTTTTTCCATCCAGAAATTACTTTCCTGCCTCGTAGGAGGTACATTCATCTGGGATCTCGCCAGCATTTTCACTCCGACATCTCCAAACCGATAAAATCCTACTGGTCCTCCTTTCGACACACTCAACGCAACAACCTTGTTAGCCATGGGGTATTAGCCAGCCTAGCCAGGTTGGCTAACAACTCCGACAACCATGACAACATCTCTGTCAATTTCGGATTATTAAACATCCGCTGACTCACAAGCAAGGAGCATCTCATTCAGGATCTCCTCATTGATCGTAAGTTAGATCTATGTTTGACTGAGACTTGGCAACAACCTAATGACTTTTCACAACTCAAGGAGGCTACTCCTCCGGGGTTTGTTTACATCTCTCAACATCGAGGGTCTGGCTGTGGAGGAGGTCTCGCAATAATCTATTGTGAGAAGTGGAAAGTCCAGCTGATGACTGTTCCTGTCTACAACTCCTTTGAATCAACTGTGTATCAAATTTCTGGACCTACTCCCATTATTGTCTCTGTTTACTGCCCCCCTAAATCTAACTCGGACTTTATAAATGACTTTGCTGATTTTCTTACGTACTTATCTACTCTTTCACCCAATACAATACTGCTGGGTGATTTTAATATACATATGGACAATATCAATCATTCTCTCACTAAAGACTTTGTATCCTGTCTGGAGAGTTTTGGTTTTCGGCAGCATATTAATTTTCCTACTCATGAAAAAGGTCACATTTTGGATTTAGTTTGTTGCTCTGGTCTCATTCCTTTCAATTGTTCTATTTAATACAACATTTCAACATGGCTGATGTATTGCCTATAACTGATATTTTTTTTCCTTTCATTTAATATTAATCTTACTCTTTCTATAACTAAGCTTTCACGAATTATCTCGTATCATAATATTAAGCAAATTAATCTAGATACTCTTTCTGATGGTATTGATAGTGTATTGAATATACATGATTTATTCACCCCTGATGATCTGGTTTCTCACTATAACAATAGTCTCAATACCATTCTCAATTTTTTAGCTCCTATGAAAACCAGGTCTGTTTCCTTTTCTGTTTCTGCACCCTGCTTTACCTCTGAATTAAGGCTTCTTAAAGCCAAAGGTCCACAACTTCAGCATCTATATAAGAAAACTGGTCTTGTTGTTCATCGAGAGATGTACAATAATCATATTTTACATTACAAAGGTTGTATTGCTCAAACTAAATCCTATTTACTAGTTACTATTCTGGTATCATATGTTAAAACGAAGGAAACATCAAGTCTTTGTTTACACTGTTTAACACTATTATTAGGCCTCCAGACTCTCTACCTTCTCACCTGTATTCTGTTGAATTGTGTAATTTCTTAATGTCATTTTTTACCGAGAAGATACATAAGATCCATCAGCATTTGGGCTCAAACAATTTCTCCAGTACCTCCTTTAATATTAAGCAGTCTTCACATACATTTTCTGCTTTCCAGCTTCCCACAGACTTGCTCATCTCAGACCTTATCTCTAAGTCAAAATCTTCTAGCTGTCAATTAGATCCCCTCCCTACTGTTCTGGTTGAAGCCTGCCTCCCCTCTCTGCTTCCCCTCATTTCTGCTATTATTCGCTCTTCACTTACCACTGGAATTGTTCCTATTTCTTTTAAAACCGCTGCCATTACCCCAATCTTGAAAAAACCTGGTCTTGATCCAAAATTATTGATCCTGGTCTTTCCAAAATTCGTGAAAAAATAGTTGCTTCACAAATCAACTTGAACTTAACTCAAAATAATCTGTACGAACAATTCCAGTCTGGTTTCCGCCCCCTGCATAGCACTGAAACTGCCCTTATCAAAATCACCAATGATCTCCTAATGGCAGCTGACTCCATTTTACTTACCATTTTAATTCTACTTGATCTGAACTTGGCCTTTGACACTATATCTCACTCAGTTCTTCTCAATAGATTAATGTCTATCGGTATAACTCGCACTCCTTTAAACTGGTTTAAATCTTATCTCTCTGGCCGCACTCAATTTGTTCAACTTAAATTATTTAAATTGTGGTCTTATCTCACTTATCTCAGCCCTCTCCAGTTACCACTGGTGTGCCCCAGAGCTCTGTCCTGGGGCCCCTTCTTTTCATTATTTATCTCATCCCCATTGGACATATTTTTCGTAAATACAACATACATTTTCATTGCTACGCAGATGATACCCAGCTCTATCTTTCTAGTAAACTCAATTCCACTCTCCCACCCTCCTCCCTTACTGATTGCATTAATGAGTTAAAATCTTGGTTCTCTTCTAATTTCCTCAAACTTAACAGTGAAAAAACAGAATTTCTTTTAATTGGTGCCAAATCAACAATTTCTAAAGTTGACAATTTTTCAATCACAATCGATAACTCTTGTGTCTCCCCCTCCCCTCTGGTTAAGAGTCTGGGTGTTGTCCTCGATAGCACATTATCCTTTAAATCTCATATTAACAATATTACTTGGTCTGCAAATTTCCATCTTTGCAATATTAATTGTCTCCGTCCTTCCCTTACCCCCCATACCTCTGCTATCCTTGTTCACAGTTTAGTCACTTCACAACTGGACTACTGCAATTCCCTTCTGTTTAGTCTGACCAACAAACATCTCCATAAGCTTCAATTACTTCAAAATTCTGCTGCTCGTATTATTACTAAAACCCTCTCTATACATCATATTACCCCTGTCCTGCAGCAGCTGCACTGGGTCCCGGTACATTTATGCATTAATTTTAAAATCCTCCTCTATACGTTTAAGGCCATTCACAATCTTGCTCCTTCATATCTGTCTGATCTTATTCACATTGCTACTCCCTCTCGTTCCCTTAGGTCTTCTTACTCCATTCATCTCATCGTCCCTTCTGCCTGTCTTGTCACTATGGAGAGCAGGGCATTCTGCTGCTCTGCTCCCCGACTCTGGAATTCCCTACCAAAAGACATTAGAAATATCACTTACTTTTCTCTTTTTAAATCAAAACTCAAAATGCATTTGTTTAAAAGTGCCTACTCTCTGTAAATTCTTTTAGTTCTAATTTTAATTATTTTCATACTGTTTTAATATTATAATTGTTCTTATTTGTTACGTAATTCTGTGTGGTGTCCTTGTGTGCTTTGAAAGGCGCCTTTAAATAAAATGTATCATTATTATTATTACTATAGTTTGTACCAGATACCACTTTTGGATTCAAAATGGAGAGTGGCTCTAGGAATGGCAAAAAGTGATCCTCGGATGTTTGGGAATATTTTGAGTTGATATCTCCCAGTAAGGTGAACAAAGCTTGATATGGCAATATACTACTACATAGAAACACATCTGTAATATATTCATTAATTGGTAATGGTGTTTAAAATGTATTAGTATTACTATTATTGTACTGGTCATTATCCTGAAGTAATGCTCAACTCTCAACTTTCTCACTTGCAATAATTTATCTCGTGCAGTAATTCATGTGCAATATTTCCTCTTTTTATTGAGTATATAATGTGTATTTGTATGCTATTAAATTTTTCTTTTAGCTTGGATAGTTTTTATCGAGGCTTCCACAGGATGATCCAAATGTCATCTCATTGTACTTGTAGTGATGATAAAGATATCTTGTATGACACCCATTGCAGTTTCATTCATGGCAAATTTTCACCTACTATGCGGGACACAGTGGTGCATTCCCTTGTTGTCTGGATGAAATTGATCACTATAAGTAGATGATCATTATAACTGATTTTTTCCTTTTTCTTTATGTCTCAGGTAGATTACTATCTCATTCACATTTGTATATTAGTCGCATGAAAATATGGTAATAAAACAGACAGCATTGCTATTTACTGAATTTTATCAACTCTTTCAAAATACAGTGCGGCTATTTCAAATGCTTTTCAAATTACAGTACTGTACAAATTAAATTGCTGAACTCTCTATAATTCAAATACGCTATAATACTATGTACTCGGTGGCTCTTTTTTGTGAGTTTATCATAAGCTTTGATGAGTCTATATTTGTCAATGAGTAAATGACAGTAAATGACTTTCTTTTTGCATCATGTTTTCTGTGCACGCAGCATTAGCCTCAGGTAAGTAGCCAGAAGCAGTTACTGCAAGGCAAAATAAAATAAATAAAAAAATGTCTATCAGTTATAATTGAACCAGTTATAATTTTTTCCATATGCTGTCATATATAAAAAGACCCAAAATGTACACTGTAAGCGGACTACTTGATTACTATAAGCAAATTATTTAAACAGTATTTGTACAGGAATGACTCTGTTCCAAGCTTTTTGATCCATATAAGCAGTTGTTCACTATCACCGTGATCACCATAAGCGTCTCCACTGTACTTTGAATATGGTAAGAGAAAGCGCTGTGAGGTGATAATGTATGTGGAACATTTCTCAAGGGGAAAAATCCCACAAAAATTTCAATCGTGCTTCTGACAAATACTGTACCTTAAATTACAAAAAACTAAAACTAACTCTAAAACTAATAAAAACTAAACTAAAACCTAAGCATTTTCAACTGAGACTGCACTAAGCTAGCGACCCCACTTTTAAAACTAATAAAAACTTAAATTGAAAACAAGTAAAAATGAAATAAAACTAATGAAAAATGCAAAACTATTATGACCTTGCTGTGGAGGGCCTCTTGCCTCAGTGACTGCAAGCTGCACCCCAGTATTATATTGTAAATACATGACTAAAAATACATTTATTCAAGATTAGTAACACACTTTTAGTATTTCTTATATTTAGTATGATACAATTAGACTCTGCAGTGGCAGTAGCAACATTATTCATTCAATGCAAATGCAGAGATGTCATTCTGAAATTGTTCAAAGCACTGTTATGCATTCCGATACCCACCAGATGTCTCCCTAGGATTCAACAAGAAGCAAGTCTGGGTCAATTCACAAATCACAGAAGACTCAAACACTAGGAAAAGGGTGACCAGAAACATCTGCTGGCCAGGCAGGGAAACGACAGGGCAGGATCCTGACAATATATATCCCAAACAAGCCGTCAGCTAACTCCTAAACAGCTCCATATCCCTCTATATTGTCCAGTCCTAAATGAGCTGTCACTGTAAGTTAGTCGATGTTTCCTTTCAACAGACGAAGTAGCACGTAAATTTGCCCGAAATCAATTTAGGTTCAGTAGATTAAAATCTTACAACCAGGTCAAGAGATGGCAGAGGAGCTGAAGTCTGGTCATCAGGTGCCAATGTCTTCTTAATTGGAGCAAGGGTAAAGAAAGACAAATATTAAAGGAAAGGTACAATAAAATGTTTAATGGTGACAAAATAATTCAGAGTCATGATAATAATAAAAATGCAACAGTCTTACTTCTGTTAGCAAGAGGGGAGTCAAGCGTGTGTGATGACCCAGCCGTGCAAAGGTTTGAAGGTGCTGCAGGTGAGGGTGGCTTAGTTCTATAAGGCAGCAGGAGCAGGTGGAGGAGATGAGGAGGTGGAGCAGACAGTGGGAGACACTTCAGAGATAGCATGAGTCATTGGAGCAGATGCAGAAATGGCAGGAGCAGGAGGTCTGGAGCACCAGGTAACACAGCTGCTTTCATGGTGGGGACAGTTAGGTCTTCTATGCCCTCTCGTTCCACATAGTCCTCATCTTCTACCACAGTGATGTCCTTATAGTCCTCCAGGACATTGCCAGTTTGGTCATACATATATTCAACCCCGATAAGCTCTCCTGCAAGTAGGTAGCGGCATAAGTGGGTGGGTGACATGACAGAAGTGGCTGATTAGCCATTACCAAAGCAAACATGTATGACAGGCCTACCTGTATATTTCCATGGCCCTGCATAATCCACAACTTTCGTCCCCGGGACCTCCTCTGTGAGGTGATTGGCAGCATGTCTGAGAAGACACTGGGGTGTGAGCCTCCACGCTCCCCTCTACTGCCATGGTTCTTTCCTCATTCCATCTGGCAAGGCCATCCAAAAGATGGACATGGAAGAATGTGCCACTTGACAGGGATCCTAAGGCACACACACTAAGCCCTCAGCAGGTGACACCCTTTATTCAGCAGTTCAGCACAGCGCTCCAGCCACACTCTGGTGCAAACACACCCGGCAACCAGTTGTTATACCGCAGTGTCTAATTCCCTGTAAGGCATTCTGGGTTCTAATTGGTCACAAAATACCAACAATCTCAGCTCCAACACACAACAATTCTCTGCCGCGATTGGTCTACCTTGGTATCAAGGCGCTCACCTTTCATTCAGGATCCAACCACTCAACTCACATGATGCACTAGTTTCCCATTCCCCTTTGGTCCTCATATGAGTCCCACACACAATCATGTCCATCCAGCCTAGGAAGGAGGGCAGAAACCCTAACCATTAGGGAAATTCCACTCCCAACCCACCAAACGGCGCGGCCCCCCTTCAGGGTACATGGCTGACATGGCTCACATACTACAAATCAATATGGAAAACAACATCCCTCCCTGCAGATGTTCCCTGCCCATTTCTCCAAGGTCTCTTGGCCTGCAAAGCTGACGTGCAGGCTGGTGTGAGATAAGAACACAAAATGATCAATTCTAAAACATCCTATCCGTGCCTAAGGCATAACAACAATCTCACAATGCCTCCTTTCCCTGGCCTATCCTTTGCTTTTAATTTTCCTTCCACAGGTTACAGGTGGGCATGGCGAAGGATGAAGGTCTGTTCTCATTGTAGCTCAGACAAGGAACTTTATTTTAACTCAAAAAACAAGAGACAAAAGGAACAATGAGGAGTAAAAAACAAAGCAGATAGCAGCACAGGAACAATAAGACAGCAGCGCAGGAATAATCACTACATAACAACCACAGCTATAACCACAAACAGAAACCTGGGTGCAAATATACACTAACACAAGACAACTGAACTCAATGACAGACTAATGGAAGGAACAGGGGCAGGCACTTAAATACATACATAACAAGGCAAAACAAGACACAGCTGTGGGCATTAAGCACAAATAACACAGGAATACACATGAGGTCAATCAACAAACAGCACTGTGAGAAAAAAGGGTACCAATTTGTACCTTTGCATGTCACTGGGGCTCTACCCTCAAGGATCTGCACTCAGGTGATTGTACCTTTTAAGGTACAGAAATGGATCTGAGGAACATCCCCAAGGTACAAACAACATTGATGTTCCCGTAATGGTACAAAAATGTTTCTCAGAGTCTATTTCTGTACATTAAAAGGTACATTTACCTACAGCTAAGGGTACAACTGGCAGATCCTTGTGGGTAGAGCCCCAGTGACATGCAAAGGTACAAATCGGTGTCCTTTTTTTCCTGAGTGAAAGGATCAAACATCAGGGGAGACTAAAATGACAAAGGTAACAGACTAATACTACATACAGGGATTAACAGGGAGCAATGACAAGGAACTGCAACAGAAATACAGAAATATATGATAAGGCAAGAAAATATAAAGAAATGTAAATGTTAAATTGTAACTAGTAAATAATTATAACTCAAACCCATAATGGACGGGAGGGCCTGGATGTCATAGCTGCCCGCTCAGCCCACTAAGCCATGTAGGAGCTAATCATAAGGAGCTAACGCCAAATGGGATGGTCAACAGCACGAGCCGGCCAATCAGGAAAACTGACACAACAAAAGGGGCAGGACAGGGGCTGATCCTGACAACTACGTTCTACCTTAAGCCATACTTTAACATTCTGGAGTGTTCTCCAAAATGTCTTTAACTAAGTATACCGTATCGTAAGGTGTTTCTTCCTTGCGCTCTGCAAGCACTGTGAATTGGCCTTAGTAACACGTGGCTTTATAATGAAAAATATGGAATGTGCTGTTGATTCTCTTGATTGCTACTTACTTATTGGGAAGCAAGGGGGGGTGTCTGTGTGATGCCACAATCTGAGTAGGAGGGTTTGTGCACCCAGTTGGCAAAAATCGTATTTACAGTTTGATGATTCGATTTGTTAATTCCGGCAGTGTTATATCTATAAAGAAGACCACTTTCTCTCATGCCACAGTTAAGCAATTGATGCATAGAGAAAAATGGATTTTTGAGCCATCGATGTCAATCAGTCTAGCATCATCCCCATGGATGGCGCCTAGTTATGATGCACTTAAGAAGCTATCCCTTAAAATCCCTCTTAAGGGATAGTTCGGATAGCAGATGTAGAACAGTAAACAACTTAAGTAGGTATGCCTTTCAAGTCTCCATAACACACTAAGAGACACCGTTATTGGAGAATGCAGTCAGGCATGTTGAAGGTCGAAGGGATGATCCACATTGCAGCTTCACAAAACAAAGGACTTCACTGAACTCAAAAGAAACATGAAAACAAAATAGACCACATGGGGTCTAAACAGGCAGATAGGTAGGTAGGTAGAAACCAAGAACTAAACCAGGAAAGACCACAAAAACCACAGGAAGGACCAAAATGACTAACTAAGGTACATACTGAGGGCAGGCACTTAAATACACAGATAACAAGGGCTACATGAAGGTCAGGTGCAGACCATAACAATTAACTAAACACTAGGGCTGGGAACAAGACACATCCATCCATCCATCCATCCATCCATCATCTACCGCTTTATCCGAGGTCGGGTCGCGGGGGCAGCTGCCTCAGCA
>JAAGVU020000287.1:0-15096 GCA_011763525.2 Mormyrus iriodes | reverse complement strand
CTCGGGAGCAGTTTGGCTCCTTTGTGGTGAAATAGCTTTCAGAGAGGCGGTCTCTCCACTGCCATGGTGCCCCCTGTTTGGGCAAGAATGGGCTGCAGTACTGAGGGAAAAGCTTATAGCTCACTGACTTGGGGTGAGTGGTGAAATATAGCAGTATATTGTCCTTCAGGTAAATTGCAGAGTAGATTACAATACAGATTCCCAGGCTGAAGAGGAAACAGTGCTTGGTGCTCCTGAGATAGAACATAATTTCCAGCAGGAATGGCAGCACCTGTTAAACAAGAGCAAGGATGGGCAGTGTTATCCAGAAAGGGCTGTTGGGTATGCAGCTTTTCACTGCAACTCCCTAATTAATTATTAATTAGAGGACTGATTGGCTGAAGAGTCCTCACATCTGGGTTTGAACTGCTGACCTAAAGGTTATCCCAAAAACCTGCATACACACCGGGCCTTTTGCAGATAAGATTTTCCAAACCTGAACAAGAGTATAGTATGAACATCTCTTTTTTGTTCACTTTTATCTGTGACCTTGGGAATCAAAACCCTGGTGAATATCTGCCAGTGCACCATTGAAAGCAGCTTGACTGGGTCCCTCCCTGTGTTTGCTGGGTAACCTAAACAGTCAACACCTCAAATTACTGCAAAGGACTGTCTGGACAGCTTCAAAGATCATCGGCACAGATCTTCCCCACCTAAAATCAATCTACCTTACCTATTGGCAGAAGATGGCCAAGTCCATCTTCATAGGTGCCTGCCACCCAGCTCATGCCCTCTTCACCCTTTGTACCACCTGGAAAATGCACCGCCCACACGTCCCAGGCCACCATGTCCCTTAACAACAGGTGACTTGCGTCTGTCCCCCCATCGCATTGTTTTGCACATTGTTGTTAGTTCCACTTCTGCCCTTTATCAATATTAATTTTATTATACTGTGGTCCGTTTACATTGAACATTTATTTACTTACCTATTTGTTTTTCAAAGCCCTTTATTTTCATCCTACAGTGCCACCAGAAAATATTCACACCCCTTCACTTTTTCCACGTTTTGTTACATTACAGCCTTATTCTAAAATAAATTTGAGTACAGTTTTCTTTTACAAAATCTATACAAAATGGTCCATAATGGCAAATGAAAACGTGTTTTCAGACATTAATAATATGTTGAAGCACCTTTGGCTGCAATTGCATCCTCAAGTCGTCTTGGGTATGCCTCTGCAAGTTTGGCACACCTGTTTTTGGGGATTTTCTCTCATTATTTGCTGCAGATTCTCTCAAGCCCAGTCAGGTTGGATGGGCAGTGCCAGTAGACAGCTATTTGTCTTTCCTGAGATGTTCAATTGGATTCAAGTACAGGCTCTGGCTGGACCACTCAAGGACATTCACAGACTGCTCCTGAAGCCACTCCTTTGTTATTTTGGCTGTGTGCTTTGGGTCATTGTCGTGTTGGAAGATGAATCGTCGCCCCAGTCTGAGTTCCAGAGCCCTCTGGAGCAGGTTATCTTGAAGAATCTCTCTATATTTAGCTGCTTACCCTCTATGCGGACTAGTCGCCCAGTTCCTGCTGCAGAAAAACATCCCCACAGCATGATGCTGCCACCACCATGCTTCACAGTAGAGATGCTGTTAGCCAGGTGATGAGCAATGCGTGTTTTTCCCCAGATATGACTCTTTGAGTTCTATTTTGGTTTCATCAGACCAAAGGATTTCCTTCTTACAGTCTGAGAATCCTTAATGTGCTTCTTGGCAAACTCCAAGTGAGCTGCCATGTACCTTTTAGTGAGGAGTGGCTTCTGTCTGGCCAATCTACCTTAAAGGCCTGATTGGTGGAGTGCATTCGCTATGGTTGACCACCTGTATGGTTCTCCCATCTCCACAAGGGAACACTGCCTTAGTGATCATTGGGTTCTTGGTCACCTCTCTGACCAAGGCCCTTCTTCCCCGATTACTCAGTTTGGTCGAGCGGCCAGATCTAGGGAGGGTCCTGGTGGTTCCAATCTTCTTTCATTTCCGATTAATGGAGACCACAGTGCTTTTCGGGACCTTCAATGCTGGCGAAAAAAAAATTTGTATCCTTCCCCAGATTTGTGCCTTGCCACAATCCAGTCTCGGAGGTCTACAGACAATTCCTTCTCTGGTTTCTTCTCTGATATGCACTGTCAACTGTGAGACCTTATATACACAAGTGTGTGCCATTCCAAATCATGTTCAATTAACTGAATTTATCACAGGTGGACTCCAATCAAGTTGTAGAAGTATCTCAAGGATGATCAGTGAAAATCGGTTGTACCTGAGCTTAATTTTGAGTGTCATAGCAAAGGGTGTCAATACTTATATACCTGTTGTTGTGTTTAAATGTTTTCATTTTTAAGGAGTTTTTAGTTATTTGTATTTTTTAAATTAAGGTTGCTGCTTGGTTGTTGTAAAATTTTATATTATTACTAAGGAGTAAGTGAGAGAAGGGCTTCCTTTTCTAACGAACATATGTCTTTGTTAGAAACACCGCTTTTCTGTAAGGTTAGGGAGTATGCACTGGTACAGCGCATCATCGTACCCACCACATGACGAAGCGCCTCGGGATACCAGTTGCCAACACACAGTCCAGTCTAACCCTCCAGAAATGGCTGTCTACCTGCCGCAGCCAGGTGTTAAGTGGACGTCCCCTTGGCCTTGGTCCAGCTGATTGGGTCCTCAGCAATTAGGATTCTGCAAGCCGGATCACCCTCTGGGAATTACGCCTCGTAGCCGTAGTTGTGTAACTGACGCTCCCTCACAGTGCAGGTAATGTGCCTCATTTGGCAGTCCCTGAGCAACCGCTCATTCAGCACAGTCAAACCAGCCATACCCAAGGACTCTTCGAAGATGCAGAGTACCAAAGGAGTCCAATTTTTGTCTCGGGTCACTGGATAGCATCCATGTATTGTAGCAATTCATCAACAATGGGAACACCCGGACTCTAAAAACTTAGACCTTAGTCCTTCAGACATTCTCTCCGCAAACAGGCACACTGCTGATGGCTATGTTCATGAGGTTATTAAAGGCCTGAAATTTGGTTTTTATCCAGGACACACTCAAGCCCAGACACTCAGATCTTCACCAAGTCTCTCAAGAGCCCCAATCAGAGCCTCCATTGACTCTGCGAAGATCACAGCATCGTCTGCAAAGACTAGATCGGTGAATAATTATTCACCAACAGATGCCTCAAAGCCACTGAATTCCACTACAGAGTAGGAGCAAGAACACACCCCTGGCGAATCCCAGAATCAGCTGGGAAAAACGCAGCATTTACTTTCAGTGCCAGAAGGCAGTTGATTGGTAGATTTCTTAGGCGTAAAACCAGACTGCTCTGGTCGCTGGTAGGTGAGCAACACGGATCCTGCTGAGGATGACTCTAGCAAGGACCTTACCCTAACACAACAAGAGCAGTGTTATCCCTATGTGGTTGCTGCTATCCATTCAATCACTCTACCCTTTCCAGGTAGGGACAGCAAGTCCCATTTTCCAGTTAGTTGGGATGACACCTGATGGAAGCAAAGATTACCTGCAATGCCAGGAGGACAGCCTTACTACCAGCCTGGAAGTTCACCCTGGACACCACAGATTCCTGCAGCCTTCCCTATACTCAGCTGGTTCGCCACCTGTGCAATCTGAAATTGGGTGGTTCACAGCTAATCAGAGGATCAGCCAGATCAGACACAGAAATGTCCAACATCTTAGACGGAGGATGAGCTTTAAACAACTGCTCAAATTAGCCGGCTCAGTGGGTCACAACTACAATCTCATCCGTAAGGACCATTCCATCACCTGCACTGGCTACGAGACTCAGAAGAACAGATTCAGATGTACGTGATGCTTCAGTTCTTCTGTAAGCAGGATGTGGGTTGCTAGACCATAGATGGTGTGCCACTTGCTCACAGATTTCTCTAGCAAACGCCACCTTAACTGCCCTCAGAGCTCTCACAGCTGTCCTCCTCAGTTCCTCGAACACACTGGAGTTGCCATCAAGCCATGCACTGTGACTCCTCTCGATAATATCCAGGGTGTCCTGCGAGATGAAATACCTCCTTCTGGGAACACCGGCAACACCAACACAACCCTCAGCAACCTTTCAGGGTCTTGTCACGGAAGGTCTCCAACATCACATTACAATCGGCAGTCGCACCCAAGTCTGCAAGTTCCTCTCTGAAACTGCATGCAGACTTATTATAAACTGTCTAATCTTGTAGTCTGGCCAGGTCCAGCCTCATTCTCCTCCTTGGTGGTAGCCTACTGAACCTAAGCTGAATCTTCAGAATAGCAGCAACAAGTCTGTGGTCAGAATTCACGAACTGGGTACTCCTGTAGACCCTGCAGTTCTGTTGGAGCCTCCAGCATCTGCCCATGAGGATGTGATCGATCTCCTTCACCACCTGTATTTGAGTACCAAGTCCACCAATGTGGCTCAGGCTACTGGAACCAGGATCCAACGACCCGCAGCTCCTGACCTTTTGTCACAGAACATGGAGCCACTTTCACCACAGTCGTCATAACTGTGGGGACCGACAAAATCCTCATAGCCAACCCTGTCAGTGCCAATGGTCACTTGAAGTCACCCATGACCAGGGGAGTGTGACCTCATGGGCACCCATCAACAACCGAGTGAAGTTGCGAAAAAAAGTCTCCATCGAGAGATCGCTCACCGCGGTCGGAACATTCACTGAGACTGAATGAACTGAATGAAACCAATGGAAACTAATCTCCGAATTCGCTGGGCGAATTAGCGCATCAATGCACACAACAATGTAAAGACATTTTCTTGTCTTATCAATTGTTATTCATTTCTCCTTAATTTAAAAGAGAAACGTATGGTCACTACAAACTATAAGCAGAAACTACAGATGCACCAGTTGTTTTGGCCAGATATCTGTATTGACCCATACAACAACAATCAGCTGATGGTTAGAGATGAGCTGATATTTACTGCTGATAATTCCCTTTAAAATGGTGACCTGTCTTGCTTTGCACACCGGCCTAATAGAAAAATGGCTGCTATGTGGAATTATTTTAACGTTAGTGAAAACCGTTAGAAATGCATTTAGGAGCATTGCTCTGTTAATATTTTATGAGGACGATCTACTAATAGTTTCCACAAAATAAATTTGATTTCTCACCTTAAGGCGAGCCAGTGAAAAATATGAAGTTTCTGAAAACAATTCTGTTCCGATAAAGGAGGCTACTGTACTGCCAAATAACGCTGGTTCATCTGTAAAGCAAGCATTTGATACTAAAAGAAAATTCAATGCAGACAGTGTGAAATTAAAAGATATTACTCAGAAAATTACATTACAAATTATCACACATGATCAACCCATCTCATAAATAAATCAGATGCATAGAGTTATTAAAATATAGTGCTCTGGAACTGTTGTTATATGCCAGAGTTGGTGTCTTCTTACCAAAAATATGTGATACTTTTTCATATTTTTGGTATCTAATTTTTAATTTTATTTAAGCAGAAACTCCTCAACGATCTGTATCGGTGGTTTTGATGTAGTCGTCTGTCGGTATCAGCAAGAAATTTCCTTATGTGAATCCCTACCAGAAACAGTTGTGACCACCGCACAAAACCTGTTGGTTAAGAGATGCCATCTTGTGCACTGGGTGGTTCTTTTAAATTTATATTGTTTTAATGTTTGTAACATTTTATAGTTATGAAGTTTTTACTATTTGGGTTATTCAGTCTATTTTAATATCCATATACTCAAGCCATGAATATAGCCCTAGTTGCTTGCATGGTGTTGAAAGTCAACATAACTAGCAACACAGCTTTTGGAATGAAAACTTTATAGTAAATTAATTGCTGAATTGCCCATTTTGTGTGTGTGTGTGTGCATGGCCAGCAATGGTTGGGCATCCCGTCCAGGGTGACTGAGAATGTGTAAGCATGCCTGAGATTAGACCACTGTATTGACCTCCAGCTTTAGATGGAGTTCCATTTTTGCTTTTAAAATTGCATGCCCAGACATGCAAATTTCAGGATATTGAAAATATTCCATTATGAAATGTATACTGTAAAACTATGCAAATCTCTACACGCTAAAGCTCCGTATTGATGCTTGCTAAAGGGCATTTAACAGAAACGTTTGTGTATGTCGAGTTCCCCCCCCGGGCTTTTGGTATAATTGCACCCCTGGGAAAAGGGTTTACCCTGAGGGTGGTTCGCACACTGCTTTCTGCATGTGCCTTGCTTTCATAATGGATGTTTGTTAAGAATGTGTGAAATGCTTTCATTTCAAATGTGGTGTTTGAATGCATATGTTCCATTAATCATCATCGTAATCCTACAATTGTATGCTTGGTCAACTTTTCACCTCTTTTTTTTAAATGGCTTTTTTTTTTTAAATGAATCCTTAATGTACAGTTTCTGATAGTGCTATCTTGCATTATCTCTGTAAACAAAGTAATGGGTTTTCTGAGAATATTGAATACTTTTGTTAGCTTTGAACCATAAATCTTTTTACCATTCTAACTCGATTCACATATTATTAACATGAATGTCATAGCAGTCATTTTCATTCTTAAGTTTTTCATGAATGAATCGGTCCAGAGTTTCTAGCAGATTCTTCTCTTGTTCCTGTTGTAGCCTCTCTCTAAAGAGATGACTTTGAACGGACTCAGAGAGCAAAGCCGCATAACAGAGAATGTAGCATCGCGCGTCCGCATGTGTAGCCGTACCTGCTCGGTGCTCCGTTCTGTTCCCAACGCCGTATCGCGGCACACCCTCGCTCTCCTAGCCGAATGTGGGTTACAGTGCGTGTCAGCGATGGAGAGCTGCGTCAGCTGTGCCTTTTCCTTGGAGACTGAGCGCTTTTCCTGCTTGGCAACCAGGTTGCTTCTCACCACGCCTGAGTGGCTCCCTCAGCTCTCGGACTGCATATCTTCCACGCTTTCGCCTTCCTGTCAGGGTCGCGCCTGCTGTCTCAGGATGAGACTGTGCCCAATCGGCGAGCTTAATTGTTTGTGGCCTGCTGTAGAGAGAGTTTCTCGAGTACAAACGGTGCTCGTGGACAGAGGTCACCCTGCGATATCAGGAGTGTGACGTGATGTGAAATACCTATGTTAGAAGCGATGTGCTCTTCTAGTGAGCCAAGCTTGCTGTATGCTTTTTGAAGACACGGTGGCGGTTTGAGTCGAGGTATTCAAATGAAATATTCAAATGCTTGTGTCCCCCTTCATCCCTTACAGTTTTCTAAATATACCTGTGTGAATTAAATTAAAACGTTCTGTGATGATAGATGTGACTTGGTCTTTTACTGTTCTGGACTTTGTCAACAGACAGAGCTAGAGAAAATGAATTTATGTATTCAAGATTGTTTATTGTCATTCAGAGAACAGGAGGGTAGTATGTTGGGGAACGAAGTTAGGTACAGAGGTCCTGCGAACAGCGCTATAGTTTAAAGAAACATTCACTTCTAGGGAAAATTGGATGTAAGTATGAAGGTTACTTTGCTTAACCTGTGTTTTACTGTCTGTACAGTATTTTCTTTTTTTTAAATTGTATGGACTGATGATAAAAGTATCGGGCCTTTTGTGTGCCTGCAAATACTTTTAGCTGTTGAGCCCTCTAGCTCCTCCAAGCAGTCAAACCTGCAAAAACTTTAGGTTTTCCCCTGCTTACCGGTGTAAACCATTTTGTGTGCATTTCCTCCGGTTACTGAGTCGTGTGGTTTAAGTGTAATGAGTGTCTGTGTTTGGTGCGTTTGCAGTGGACTGGCATCCCATGCAAGATCTCTGCGGTTATTTGAAAATTTGTAGTCACTGTTTTTTAAACAATGTGTAAAAGTCAATTCCATTCCAGCCCGGAAAGACACTTGATTCAGGAGGAAACTTCTGATCTTAAACCCATTACTGTATCCTGACCAGTCACAACTTTCAAATATTAATTGCTGAGCTATTTATTCATTGGTTAATTTCATACCAAATTTATACAAGGTTATATATTAACTTTGGTAAATACTATTTTCTTATTGGTCTAGAGATCGCACATGGGTGTTGATTATTTTCGGTTAACTGCACAGGTAGTTCCGGCAGCCTAATAACAGTCCTATATAAATGCATTTTAATGTTTTATTAAACATGTTAATATAAATCTTTTTACTCATAAATAAGCAGTCATTCTTGTCAGAGTAATTTTCCTTGGTTTTCAAAATAGACTTGTGCTCTGACGGTTTCAATGGTAACTTAACAGACATGCCGCTGCCAGTGAGTAGACTGACCAGATGTTCTATCCATAAGGGGACTATGGGGTCGATTCTCCCATCATGCACTTAAGTCAAAAAGAGTGCTTAAAAAGTTACGCGCATTTGAGTTGCGTGTATACTCCCCTCATCAGCGTGGACATGCCCACCAAACTTAATGCAATAAAGATGGTGCGGCCGTGCAAGTACTATAATTAAATTCATCAAGCAAGAAAAGGGGGTTATACCCTCTGCTTTTGGCAACAAACAAAACGTGGAACATGGGCTTTTTCCATTTGCATTGTGAGCTTTATTAAAATCGGCAGAAACCCCTTTATTTTGTAAATGAAAGCACAGTAGTAGCCTTCTATGCATCTATATGTTCATTCTCACGAACATGAGAATCCTTCGACAAAAAGCAAAATGTTTCAGTGAAATAGTGTTTCAAATCTGTGCAGAGCATTTGACATTACCTGAACTTATTAGGTATATTAAAATGATATAATTACAGCTCCGTAGACAAGCAAATATGCCAAACCACTAGATAGGGTGTAAATGTTAGTATTATTTAGTAGCATGGACTGAATGTTTAAATTCAATAATGCAATCAACTGCATAGTCCAAACAAGCTTATACGTTACAGGGTATGCTGTGATGTATTATTGCAAACAATTTCT
Organism: Mormyrus iriodes; assembly: GCA_011763525.2. Taxonomy (NCBI): domain Eukaryota; kingdom Metazoa; phylum Chordata; class Actinopteri; order Osteoglossiformes; family Mormyridae; genus Mormyrus; species Mormyrus iriodes. Next base: position 6,206 of record JAAGVU020000287.1, on the reverse strand, counting down.
CTAGTCTCTAAAAACCCACACATCTACCCCATTAAGTGTTGAATGTTTACCAGTTAGGCAAGTGTCCTGGTCAGGTCATTCCCCTGGGGAGCCCCGACCTACGTATGAAGTGTATGCATGTGTACAAAAATACAGGACAAATCGGAATTCAGAATGGACCAGATGTTTAGCCTAATTGATTCACCTGCTAGGCATTTTGACAATGCAGATGTCACTTGAATTCTGTGACTTGTTAATATTCTTTGTGTGCAGTGTATGTGTACGTATTTCCATATACTATTGTTGTATAATTATGTGGTGATATGAATTAACACCTGTTTTTGATTGGATCATTCGTTTCTAAATGTATGACGTATGATGCATGTTAGAAAGTTTTGTTTTGTAACAGTGGGCTTTCTGAAAACTGCAATATTGAATTTGGCCAGGTGGAGGCGCATGACTTAATGCAGCCATCCAGAGCGCGTAATTCTTTCTCTGGTGGTTAAAGCATTGCTGTTGAATTTTTCAAATGTATTTTTCTGGCGCTTTAAATCGCCAGAGAAAGAGTGCCATATTTGTAGCATTTCTTCATCTGAGTACTCTAACTCAATTAAATATGGTTGAGAAAAACAGGCTCATATCTTTTCAGTTTTGGGGTGAACTGCCCGTTTTAGTCAATGTGCAGAACTACGTGCGTGCAATTTTAAAAGCAAAGTGCATGGGAGAATTGACCCCTATATTTTTAAGAGCACACTAGAATGCTAATTGTAATTTTCATCTGAAAAATTAAGTGACAAGTTTATTCTATCATTTTTTGCTCATTAGCCGTGGAATAAGTGGGACGTATATCGCGATGATGCGAAAATAATCAGCATTACACCAAGTTGTGGTTGGTTTTTTTTTTTTGTTTTTTTATAACTGCACACCTTGTCATGATTTATCCCTTACATTTTTTATGGAAATCTTGTTAATTTAATTAAAATGTTATTGTTTTTCTTTTTTCGGCAGTGTGGCGACCCATTCCAAGACGGCGACATCATCATTCTGAATGGGAGCAAGGATGATGTAGTGAAACTGAAAGCCAGAATGGACGAGAAGAGAGCCAGGTCTAAATCTCACAAGGTGCTTAACGGACACAAGCACAAATACACAGCTCTTGCATTCTGTTGCTTTTGTTATGTAGTATATTGAAAAATGTACAAAAATGACATTAGACAATTCTTTTATAAACATTAGTTTTCTGTAAATAAGCAAAAATACTGCCTCTTTCCCTGCTTCAGAAATCAAAGATGAAGATGAATGGTGCAACCAGCACAATATCCGGGGATCCCAAAGGTAACTGCAGGTTTATAATTGGAATGAAACCACTCTCCTCGTAACACAACACAGGTTATTGTCCAGAGATTAATGCCTATTGGTCTTCTGCTAATTCATACGCAGTTTATTGCAGCTTGTATTGAATTCCTAGCAGATTTTTACTGGGAGAAATAGATGGGTCATTTGTTGGTGATGGTGATTAAAAGGGGAGTCAGTTTTTTTTTTTTTTGTGATATTTGCATAAATTAGGTGGTGTGCTATGAATGTCAGTCCCCAAAAGTGTCCAGAGAGTTTATACATTTATACTGAATTCCATTTTTACTAAGGTGGCTAGAATAATGTATTGTCTTTATTTATGGAACAGTTTGAAATACCCCATAATCCGTTCCATGTTTTTAAATTCATGATGTGCTCAGATTTATGAACTGGGACGTGATTGAAGTATATTTACTAAAGAATATCACAGAATGATTTTTAAAAAGTTAATGCCAACATTTTTTTTATATACATACTGCAATTCTTTCTGTTTTGACTCGTAGGTTTGTTTTGCCAGTCACAGCACTCTGAATTGCCCTGTGTATTGTAATACTGACTCATGGAGTCATGTGCTTCTGCTTTTGAAATAGAAAATGCAAGTTCGTCAAAAACCATCACCGATGAACTTAAACTAGTGAAGGGGGAAGGTGAAGGTAGCTCAGGTCAGTCTTTTTTTCATTATGATTAAAACCAACCATTGTACTGAATAACCTCTGTCATATGTAACCTATATTCTCTGGGTCTTCTAATAGCTGCTGAGCCCTCTAGCTCCTCCAAGTGCGTCAAACCTGCAACTTCAGCCGGAAGCAAACGGTCCATCCAAGTCATGGAAGACAAGTCTGAGGTCTTCAAATCTATCTTCACCACCCATAGCTCAGCCAAGCGCACGAAGGAGCAGACATCTAACTGGGTCACTCACACGCCATACCATTTCTAAGCTGAGCACCCACCTACCTGTGTGCTTTCTCTCATTTCCCAGCATATATCACATTTGCTGGGTTACCTTTTCACAGTTAAATGTTAGCATTGTCCTAAGTAACTTTCTAGAAGTCAACAAATATATTACAAAATAACATTTTCATGACGTCTTTTGCTGTCGCTTAACATTAAAAATTATGCTTTAATAATCTGAATTTTATCCCACCTATTACATGGAATATGTGGAAGGTGATAGTTAAAATTGTCAGTGTTGTTTTTCAGAAATTTTGCATGTTTTCACATATACATTTAGTTTGGTAGAATATTGATTTTTAGCTGTTTTATGTTTTGATTCCTGACATTGGATTACTAAATACTGTTCTGTATTGAACATTGCATTGGTGTACAGAATCCATTAATAAATCTTATTTACTGGATCAAATCGGGTATTGTTTTTGCTTATGAAATTTTATACCCTCATTTTTGCGCTATTAAGATCTACATGTTGTAATGCTAGCGTTCAGCAGCCACGTGGTTGCATTTAAAGAGTTTGTTTACTTTTTTTGAGTGCTCAATTTTGTATAATAAGGTCATTAAGTGGCTGTCCTGTCTAAATCACCATGGCCGGCATGGACACAGATGTTGATAGATGTTGTACAGCACTGTTGCCTCACACCTGTTAACTGGCACTTTTCATTCTGCAGTTACAAGGTACTTTCTCACCGAAGTTCAGAAACCTGGGAGCAGATTTATAAAGGTTTCATATGAACAAAAAAAGATGGGGAAACCTTCGTAAGCATATTAATATGAAAATTTTGGTATTTTATAAAAAAACAACAAAAAATATGCATACAGGAAAACTTTGCACTTTTACAAATGGTCCAGAGCAGTTGTACAAATGCTTTGGAGGAAATAGTGTCAAATGGTCCCATCAGTATTTCCATGGGGCATGATTCCTACCAGGATTGTCTTTCCAATTACAGTGGACCCCCCGTATCTGCGGTTTATTTTCCTTGGTTTACAGCGTTCTGAAAACAAATCTGGAACAGAAATACTGTTAATAAGTTTAAAACTGTCTGCCAAGCAAGTACAGCCTATTTTATGGTGAAGTCTGCCAACCCAGGTGCACCCCAAATAGGCTAAGATTTTTTGACAAATTAACATGATACAATAGTTTTCACTGTAAAATGTGTAACAGTTTGTTTTTTGTTTTTCCGGCCTTTAAGAGTTATGAAAAGCATTATTTTCATTGCTCAGACATCCCTTGATAATTTGTCATTGTTTATTCATCTATAATGTATATTATTATTACTCGAATGTTGGTAATGTCTTATCAATGTCGATGTCTTATCAATTAAACTTCCATTTTCTTCCATGGACTTCGTATTGGCTGTGCTGAAAATACACTATGGACAAAAATATTGGGACATGCCTTTTAATTATTGAATTCAGATGTTTCATTCAAACGTATTTCCACAGGTGTATAAAATCAAGCACCTATCCATGCAGTCAGGCTTACAAACATTTGTGAAAGAATGGGTCATTCTGACGAGCTCACTGAATTCAAGCGTGATACTGTCATAGGATGCCACCTTTGCAGTAAGCCAGTTTGTGATTTCCTGCTAGATATTCCATGGTCAACTGTAAGTGGTATTATTGTAAAGTGGAAGTATTTAGGAACAACAGAAACTCAGTCATGAGGTGACAGACTACATAAAGTAACAGAGCGGGGTCACTGAGCACTGAGACGCATAGGGCGCACAATAACTGCAAAGTTCCCAACTTCCTCTGTCATTAACCCCAATATGAAAACTATGCGAGCTTCATGGAATGGCCTTCCATGGCCGAGCTGCTGCATGAAAGCATGACATCACCAAGCGCAATGCCAAGTGTCAGATGGAATGATGTAAAGCACACCGCCACTGGACTATAGAGCAGTGGTAACATGTTCTCATTTCTGTCTGACAATCTGATGGATGAGTCTGGGTTTGGCAGATGCCAGGAGAACCTGCCTGACTGCATTGTGCCAACTGTAAAATTTGGTGTAGGAAAGATAATGGTATGGGGTTGTTTTTCAGGGGTTGAGCTAGGCCCCTTAGTTCCAGTGAAGGGAAGGCTTAATGCTTTAGCATACTAAGACATTTTGGACAATTCAATGCTTCCAACTCTGTGGAAACAGTTTGGGGAAGGTGCTTTTCTGTTTCAGCATGATGGTGCCCCCGTGCACAAAGCAAGGTTCATAAATACATGGTTGGGTGAGTTTGGTGTGGAAGAACTTGACTGGCCCACACAGAACCCTGCCCTCAACTCCATCAAACACCTTTGGGATGAACAAGAATGGAGACTGTGAGCCAGGCCATCATGTCTATCATCAATGCCATCCATCTACCCATTTTCTGCTGCTTATCAAGGTTCGGGTCGTGGGGGCAACAGTTTAAGCACGGATGCTCAGACCTCTCTCACACCAGCCACCTCCTCCAGCTCCACCAGGGGAATACCAAGACATTCCCAGGTCAGCTGAAAGATATGATTTCTCCAACGTGTCCCGGGTCTGCCCTGGGGCCTCTGCCCAGTTGGATATGCTCGAAACACCTCCTGTCCAGGAGGCATACCTAAACTTTTCCTACTGAGAACCCTGGCCTCAGACTTGTAGGTGCTGATCCTTATCCTGACTACCTCACACTCCACTGCAAACCGCCTCAGTGCATGCTGCAGGTCACAGGCTGATGAAGCCATCTGGACTACATAATTTGCAAAAAGCCAAAGACCTGATCCTGAGGCCACCGAACCAGACCCCGTCTGCCCTTCGGCAATGACTAGAAATTCTGACTTTAAATGCTATGAACAGAATCGGTGACAACGGCAGCCCTGGTGGAGTCCAACACCCACCGTAATGAGTCTGATTTATTATTGGTGATGCAAACCAAACTCTCGCTTTGTTTATACAGGGACCTGATGGCACGCAACAGCGGACCCCGTACTCCATAGTCCTGAAGCACGACATGCACGGGACATGATAGTATGCCTTTTCCAAGTCCACAAAAGACATATAGACTGGTCGGGCAAACTCCCATTAACCCTCGAGTATCCTTGTGAGGGTGAAAAGATATCTAGGTGTGCCGTGCACTACATTGGTGTCAGAAGTGGCACTGGTGCTACTGGAGCGGGTCCTCCTCAACATTGCTCTGGCAGCCCACTCCAGGCAGGCAGACTTGACGGTGGCCATAGAGCAGTAGTTCGGGAGCAGCAGTAGCAGCAATTTTCCAGCAAGGCCAGCAGGCTTCGGAACAGGAAGCTCACCTGCTGGTGCTGCAGGAAGAGGGGGCACTGAGTATGGTTTTGCCCAGAAGCCACCCAAGCTGCCAGGAGATGAGCGGGGAACGACACAGTGAAGGATGTGCCACCCCATCCTTCCAAAGTGCCCTGGACCCATGTGGTGCACCCTTAAGCCATTCCTACCAGCCTGCTGGACCTCCATCTGAGACAACGTCAGGGACCAAGGAAGGTAGGAGCTTCTGTGGACTTTGACTGCTCACCAGCCAGCGAGGGCTCTTGCTCTTGGAGAAGCAGCGGTGTGACACCAGCTGCAAGCGCAACTGCCAGAGGCATCAGGCTGACGCTGCTCTGCTCAGCCACGAGGAGGTGTGCCACACGTGGGAGGCCCCACTGGCTCAGGAGTGCTGTGAGCTGGAAGAGCAGTGGAAGTGGAGCCAGCAGCACCGGGAGTAGCTGTGTGAGTCTGCAGAACAGAAGCGGCACAGTTTGGAGCAGCTGCGTGACAAGCTAGCCAGCTGGGAGCATGAGTGCAACTGCCAGAGGCAGTTCTACTTGGCTGTGAGGAGGGGCAGCCACGCTTTGAAGGCCCAAATGGCCCAGAGTACAACAACAACAACAATTTATTCTTATATAGCGCCTTTCATGACAGAGTCACCCCAAAGCGCTTTACATGACAAAAA
>JAAGVU020000286.1:0-13435 GCA_011763525.2 Mormyrus iriodes | reverse complement strand
TGCTCCCATGTAGAAAATGCCAGTCTCCAGTTATTTGAATGTACCCACAGTGCTCCCATGTAGAAAATGCCAGTCTCCAGTTATTTGAATGTACCCACAGTGCTCCCATGTAGAAAATGCCAGTCTCATTTTCTAATATTAAACCTTAACACTTTCAAAGCATTTACCATGGGACAAAGAAACAAAGAAACAAATATTCCACTACCCTTTGTCTATGTCCAAAACAACATTATAGGTGTTACTATTAGAGCCTTGTGATTATAAAAACCAGCTTCCAAACTTCCGTCCATTTCCTGTAACCGCTTAAACCCTATACAGCACCCGCTTCCAAACTTACAGAGGAAAATAGACATGAAATGTTTTTGTCGATTTAGTTTTAGCCAGGATAAGGCATCGCAACAGCCTTAAGGGGAATCAGATGGGTGTCAGTAATTTAGCGCAGATGGGGGCTGGGCTATATTGGCTATTTGAATGATAGAATCCTTTCGATTGGTTAAATCTGTGGCCCAGCGGGATAAATCTCTGTGCCCGTAATCAGAAGCTCGCCGGCTTGAGACTCAGCAGAACAGTCACATGTCCATGGGCCCTTGAGCGAGGCCCTTAACCCCCAGCTCTAGGGGTGCCACATGTTAGCTGACCCTGTGCTGTGACCCCCAAGCTATGGAGAGCAAGATGGGGTCGGCGAAGAGAAGCACTCCTATATACCTGTACCTGTGCAAATAAAGCATGTTTGTTTGTTCTTTCAGATGAATCGTAGTAGTATTAAATGAAAATAAACAAATGTGTCTTCAATACCCAAAGCATAATCAGTAGGTGTGGGAACTAGCTGTGTCTATACCCAATAGAGGAGTCATCGTTCGTTCAGGGGAACACCATCCATTGTGGGTGGTGAGGTGAATAAAACTCCCTGTAAAACTATATAAAGCATTTCCAGTGTGTGAAAATGCAGGCCACCCCGCCTGTGAGCCACCACCGCTGGCAGCATTGAGTCTGTGTGTTTATCCAATAACTTCCCTCTATGTGAAGCTGGATTTCTGTCTGACTCCAGGTGATCAGGCAGGTGTAGTAATGCAGACAGCCTTCGGCCATTAAGGATGGAGTCTGCATGTTGTCTGAAAGCTGTCTGTGTTTCTATTGCCCTAATTATATAATCCTGAATGTCACGGATAGCCTTACTTAAATGAATAGCCTCAAATTTTAAGTCCAGTGCTACATTTATGAATGCTGACAGCCGTAGTGTGTCAGCCTGTCAGCTTGTGAAGAATTTCTCGTCTCCCACTTACACCTTTACCAGTTATTACCTTTAGCAATTATTTAAAATGAGTTTTAGCTAAAGACGTCCCTAAAGATGACTTGACTCTGTTGTCTCCGTGCCACCCTCTGTAAGTGTGCAGGCATGAATGTCTCAGAATATAAGTTTAAAATCTTTCCAGTTCCTCTACCCTTCGTTCCAACACCCCGCAGCCTGCCTCTATTCCCCTGAGAGGAAGGACTTTCTTACACTGCACTCGTCTGACACAAGTGAGTCTCTGTGCCTGGGTACTACGTTCTTAGAGATCTCAACGCTGACAGAGTAGTGGAAAAACATTTTATGTCAGGTATACTTTGTACCCAATAAACCATTTATACACTATTAACATAAAGTGCCGCTGTGTCAGGGTAAACGCTGACTGACACACTGAGCTATACAGACTCACCAACATTATACATTTTACTGTACATTTTTCTTGTCAACAAATAAAAGTATAACATGCATGTCAATGTAATATTGACCACCGGGTATGTAGTACTGAGAATAGCATTCATTCTACCACTTTGTTGATTGGTTTTGGCCAGCATTAAGGGTTGAGGTAGTTATTATTCTGTTTGTTTTGCTTACAGTAGTAAACGTGTCTAAACACTGACTAACAAACATGGTTAGAACAAAGAACAGGTCATGGTCACTGATCTACGGTAATCTTAGATGGGTACTGATGAAACTTAAAAAAAATCGATGTGCAGGTATTTTACAAACTGGAGCAGATTCACAAACAAATTTCATATAGTCTTTGAACGAAAAACATCAGTTCAATAGCCAGTTACACTTTGTCTTGCACACTGCTGGATGGTGGGGGGGCGTTTATGGGGGCGGAGCCGGTGGTTCGCTAGTGACGCACTTGGGACCCAGAAGAGAAGCATTTGTAAAATACGATCATTGTTTGTCATGAATAGTGGATAAGAATCAATAATCTAAACACCATTGCCACTTATGTCGAAAGCCCGCAGATGCAGGGAACAAGTCGGATGAGAAGCTCAGGTCGAGGAAATGGACCATAGCGTTTGCTGAATTACATTCCCAATAATGTCCTGCACACTATCGGACTTGTCTGATGTGAATTATGCATTTCATTTACATAATTCTTTTATGCAGGGCTTTCCGTTAGAGTTCTCAATGCCTGTGATATTCTGTTAAATTCCATGAAGGCCTCTGTACCTTTTGTTTTACAAAAGCGGAATTAAGTTCACATTCTACAATCGTTAGATCACGCTGATACGGCTTTTATAATCATTAATTGCTGAGCTTAACGGACCATTTCATCAGAAGGGACTTACATAGTCTACGCTTTGTTTGTTCTCTTCATGGATTAATACAGATAGATACAAATCCATTCCCTAAGACGCCTGATTTGCTTTAGTGAACCCACCCAGGCTTATAAATATGTAAAAGTGTGTTTAAAATGCTTAAAAATATATCTGCTCAGTGGATAAATTGTAATAATTTCCGGAAAGCCGTGAGGCAATGTCTAATTAGAGAGGTTAGAAACAAGTTTAATAAAAGAGTATGGAGGGAATCAGAGCAGCGTGACTAAGAGCAAATCGCTTGGACCCGCAATCAGGCAACACCGCGTTTGCTTTCTGATTGAGCGACAATGCGTCTCTGCGGTAATCAGACCAGCAGCGTGTCCCGCCATTAGAGACTTGAATTCATTAACATTAAGCCTGATACTGCAGTGCTGGAGTTCAGTCGGCCTCATCACCCTCAGACCCGACACTTCCTTTTGCGGGGGAGATGAATACTGCATTAATCACGCCACCCATTATCTTCTATGCGCTGCAATGGGCCAAGTTCGTTATGCCGCATTTTAAAGAAAAAACAAATACCCCTACGCGACGTGTTAAGATAAACAAGAATATTCAATAAGCTCTTCGTCTTCTCAAAGGAGAACCCTGTGATGGGCTGGTATCCTGAGTGGTTTTTGCAAATTGATCATTCAGAGAGGTGGAAATTAGAAACTCCAGTGAAGTATATTTTCCATCCCTGCGGCTTTCTTGAGAGAGGAGAGTGTCTGATAACGTCGGGAAGCAGCCACAGACTGGAGGAAGCACCATGTCTGCGCAGCTGGGTTGCCCCGCACTGACGGAGGGGCACCCTCCATATTTGGTGCGGTAGATAGAACAAAAAAAAAGAAAAATCTTGTCTATAGGTTTTTGAACTGAAAACTCGGATAAGTTGGCGATCAGGCATGTGCCCCATTTGCCCGATAACCTACCATCACGCAAACTTTACCGAAGGTGACCCCCGTCGGCAAAGTACAGCCTACGCTAAGCCACGCCCCCTGTCTCTGAAAACATCTGGGCACGGCACTGTGGTCTGACCCCTCTGATCAGCCTGCTTTTTACGTTCGTCATTTCTCCGGTCATTAGCTTTCTGCCATATATCTCCTAATCTCCTAGCTGGTGAATATCTTCCTCTGTTCCTTCAGGGGTAACGTCATGTTCTGCCTCAGATCCACCAATCAATCACAGGGCAGTGTGCATTCTCTATGTTTATCCCTGCAATTCTTTCTTCTGGTCATGGGGAAGATTTCCTCGATCTCTGAAACTCAATTTCCACAGCGGTGAAGTTCTGAATCCCTGCAGGCTCCCTCTCCGGTTCCTGCTGCTCGCTGTGTCCCTGCTGCCGTTGAGCCTGGAGGCGTTGTGTGCTTTGTGTTGTCAAAGAATTGCAGAGGAGGAGCTTCAGGGCTGGATAGATGAGATAGAACACCAGACAGGACACCAGTTAAAACACAAGACAGTTATTTTCTGGTGTTTTTGTCCAGTTTTACCCAAGGAGCCGGTAGGTGCCCATGAAGCACTAGAATCAGGGAGATTCCTAGAGGTTTGGCTGGAGCTGGCAGGCCTCTGCTGCCGGGGGCCACCCCTATCGCTCTCCTAGGATAGTTTTCTCTGTAATTCCTTTATCTGGCAGCCCTGAGGTTCTCTGGCTTGGCCAGGAGATGCATGACTTTGGAGATGTCCATCAAACTCTGCTCATTCTTGTCCAGGAACTCAGCTTATACAATGTTTTCTTTGAACTTTCCTATGTATTACCCTCATATGAAATTCCATCGTAGCACTGGGAACTCAGAGACGGATTTCACCACTCAGGTTTCAGAGCCCTCTGTTGGCCACAAAAAGTCAGTACACTAGGGGCCAGGGGGCCCCAAAGCAACTTTTTGATTGGGGTCCCAGAAACAGTACAACCCACCCATGTGGACAATTAACTAAAAAATTAATTGATTAATGTTTAATTGAGCCTGTACACTGTTAACTTACTCATCACAGCATCCCCTTAGAAACCAGGGAGACACAGAGCTCTTCAGACCAAGAAGCTCGACCAAACCCCCCTTTGCCTTTAGTTGAGCCATATTCCTCCCCACAAACAAAAAGAAACATTCAAGGTTCAGTTTATACTTATTTAATGAAAGGGAACAATGGAAGGAGGCTGAATGTGAAGCTTTTATTCTGCTGGGATACAAACACATTTCCCTGAGGCCAGGATTATAAAGCTCTCACCTAAAACTCCTCATTACTTAAAAAATCTCTCCAGCAGAGGATCATTTCCCGACTTTACTGCCTTTAAGCCTCTACTCTGAATAAAACCAGACTGATCTCCGTTGGATTTTTATTTTCAATTTAACCTGCATCTGTTTCCGGTTGTTGGATCTATAGAGAGATGAATGCATTTGAAAAGTGACATTCGGGTCCCGGAGGGTGAAATATGGGTTTAAATCTCATCAGTCTCAGTATAGGGTCCTTGCCAGTTGCAGATTTGGGATTTGCTGTTTAAAGTCAGCTTTGGCAGTCTTCCTGAGCCTGAGATCAGCCTATTCTCAGCCTCTGGGCTGTGGTACCCAGATTCTCCACACGCCACGTCCACGCACCCGTGCTTCACACACAACGGGGTATGTTTTTATATCACTTAATCCTCTCCCTTAAAGACTTCCAGTTGAGGCAAACTCTTCTCCCCCCAAATATGAATCGGGGAACAGATCAGGACAACGCCCACCTTCATATAGCAGCGATTTATGTATCTGGTTTAATTTTTAGGCACTAGGACTTTTTTGTTTTTGTAGCAGTGAGGTTGCGTCTCGGTTGTGCAATCCGCTCCTTTCATCTCCAGCACTGAATGGGGAAAGCAGGCAGATCCAAGGTTAAAAGGGAATTCAAAGCAGTCTGAGTGGGAGTGGAGTGCAGAGCGAAGCTCTGGATGATCTAGCAGAAGGTTTGGGAGGTTCTGCTGCATCGTGTGCCTGGAGAGGGAGGAGGACTGCACTGATACTGTGGGCCTGTGGAGATGCTGATGAGGTCTGTTGCTGGTAATGCTGACCGGGTGTGAATACATGGCAAGGCCATTGTGAGTGGCATGGAGGGGCCTGTGTCCGGAAGGTTGGTGGTGTAATCATATCCAGTACTGGTTGTAGACCATGTGGCGCCCGAGGCAAGCTTCACTGCCAGCACCCCGTCTGAGACAAAGTGAAGCTAGCTAGCTAAGTCTGTGCCTAGGCGGCCGTCAGTCTCGCCTATTGGATTGACTGGCACTGATCACATGAACAAAGCTATTAAGTCTTATGGCTCCAGGGGGCACTGGACAGTACTGGAGCCTGTACTTTGATTACAAGCTTCCGCCCTCCTGTATATATTTGTGTGTGCGTGTCTCTTGTGGAGATGGGATTTGCAAACACTAACGAGAATCTCCATGGGGATGAATAAAATCCTGCTTTCTTTTTAGCCCCTGACTTAATGTATTAATGTGTTCACCAGGCAATATTCTCCAATTCACCCAGAGGTCCATGGGGGAGACAGAGTTTTATCTATTTGTGTTTTCCACTTTCTCAGCAAAACTTTATTCTCTATTTTTATTTTAAAGAAATGTGTTTTTCTACTTTGAGTGGAGATCAGCAGTTTCTCAAGCACTCCGGGTGAAACATTTCAAGCTCTCATCAACACTCACTCAAAGTTTCATTTTTCAAAATATCCATGTCTAATAATATTGTTCCCCCCACAGTTTTGACTGGTACTAATTATCTGGCATTTCACACTGAGTATATGTCTCTGAATTTACATTTAAATTCAGTTATGTCAATGCTATGCTAATTATTCATTAACATTAAGTGTCAGAGAATAGAATAAACAAACCCTGCCTCATTAATTAGAATGATGGGCTGTAAATGGTAAGTTGAAAACCTGAAATAACCTTTTTTATATAAGAATAACAACCTGAAGCATAATTATCTAGTGGCATCCTCACTGGGGGGCGCACAGAGATATGTTAGTTCCTTGCAGAAATATGTTGGTTCCTGGCATCTGACTAACAAACTGGGAATCCAGACTAATGGGTGGCTCAGTGGTTTAGGATGCTGCGATTGTGATCAGAAGGTTGTTGGCTCAAATCCCTGGGTTGCCAGAGTGATGTCACCACTGAGCAAGGCCCTTATGCTACATTCTATTTTCCACGGAAGTCGGAGCTGAGAATAATGTGACACCCAACTTAACCGAGTTCCAGTACAAGAAGTCAGACAGTCATTTCGTTTCATAATTGCAGTATTTCTTGGTTAGCCGAATGACTTGTGGGATTTAAGGCACCCCAGTTTAAATGGCCTTTATCTTCATTCACTTACATTTAGCCCAGACTACCTTAAATCTGACAAGTTATCCTCAAGAAATCCTGTTTCCTGAAACAGGCCCCAGTTCCAGCCCAATTAATTATTAGCCATTGTTAGCAAGACTAGTTGATAAGGGATAAAGGATGTTTTGTTGTCATTCCAAAACATTATCCAGATATTAATAGCACATTTATATTAGTTGTACATGAAGGGAACAGAATGAGTTACTCTGGTACTCTGGTAACGGTAGCAAGAATAAACACATGACACTGCATTTTACACCGTAGCATGTCCACAGATAGCAGCTGGGCAGTACTGTGTTTGCACGAACGACTTGAGGCACATAAGTGCTAATAAACAGTATATAAGTACAGCATTAACTTCTGCTGATGAAGGGCGCAGCCAGCCTGAATTCTGAGGTTGGGGTTGCAGAGGTTCCAGCAGAGGGCGTTCCCATTCCTATCCCAATGTCTGGCTAGGAACTCGGAAATTCCGACTTCCCAGTTCAAGTGGGACACAACATTAATCCCCAGTGACTCCAGGGAGTCTGTGACCCTGCTTTCTCAATTGCATGTCACTTTGAGAAAAGTTTATGCTTAATAAACAAAATGTAAAATGAGAGTGAGAGGCAAGTTATGTTTTATTTTTCCAGGTTTCTCTTGAAGTTTGTTTTAAAGTGTGCAATGAACTTTAAGTGAAAATCTTAAGGCTGTGACCCGGAAGCTTGCTTAGCACCAGAGATCTTGTAACCAAAAATTAATACATAACCAAGCCATTATCAAACAGAATGTTGTACTACTGGCTTGTGAAATACAATGCGGCCTTTCTTATCGCTGCATGATAAACGCCGCGGGGGTGACGCATAAACAGAGAAGCTGGTTATGCTTCTTTATAGGGATAGCATTGTTATAAATCGTGCAGTTTTTGTTTGTTAATTATTCAGCTGCGATATTAATTGCCACGATCATGACTGAGTTTTCAGAACTTTTAGTTGCTTCATTATTTTGATATTCCAGAGGAGCAACTCTGTTTAGTGATAATATTCGAACAGCCCAGCAGTCTTTTTTTGCACAGATTCCTGTATATATTTGATTACTGTCTACAGTGAGTCACCCTATTGGGGAGGGGGGGTTTTAACCTGAATGGACCTGAAATGCTTAACTGCATTCTCAGAACAGTCTTTTGTTCACTGTTTATGTTTGAGTTGTTACTACAGAATTCTGTGCAATGCTTATCTTGACATTCTTTGCACTATTATTGTTTATTACTGTCCAAATGTCATTTTTACTGTCTAAATGTGTGTATTACTAACCTTACTCCACAGACTGTCTGACCCTGCTGTCTCAAAAATGTTCATTGATTTGCATAAAAATGTCCACTAGATAAATAAATGTAGATATGGAAGAATGTGAGCTGGAGACAGGAGCATCTCTTGTGCTTCTTGGGGACTCGGAGACGGGATTGGCTACCACTGAAATGGCTGTTAGTGGTTACCTAAAACAGGGTCTCCCTCCCTTTTTCTGCCTAGTTGGCCTGTGCTTCCAGCATCCATTGAATCGACTGTAGCAAGTGGGCAACGTGGAGGTGGAGAGGTCGCATGAGGGGAACAGGCTCTCTGTCGCCACTGGCCACCACGTCCTCCATCTACCGCTCGCTGGGGCGCAATCTGGCCCCACGCATCGGGGTGCAGCTCGTACACTGTGAAACTGCGAAATGGCAGCAGCCCGAGGAAAAGCCTCCAAAAAAATTCAATGACACAGAACGCCCACAGATAAACGCACACAGATAAACGCACACAGATAAACGCACACAGCTCAGGGGCGCGGATTAAAGCCAGACTCTGCTGTACCTTTTGCTTTCAGATGTGAATCTCGGGTTTTACTTGACATTGAATGAGTATTTTTCTTTATTTTTCAGTGACTGAAATCTCTAACAGAATGCTCACTTATCATCAGTAGGCGATTTGTTCATTTTTAACAGGGGGGATAGCCCAATGGGGGCACGCTCCTGACCGCACACAACCAATCAATATAAACACACAGGAGTAAAATGCCTCTCAAAAGAACATTGTTGCAGGACATCTGAACCATAACCGTGAAATATCTGATTACGTGAGGAAAAAAACATCTACAACAATTTGAAATGTAAAATATAAAAGAAGGTCACCCTGTCTTCCTCTTCTTTCTGAAGGCATTGTCTCTCCACACATCCAGTCTGTCAGCAAAGCCACTTACATTAACATGTTCCTTTGTTCCTGTCCTGTGTTGGGTCTCAGCAACGCAAATCTCGTAGAAGCTGAACACATAGAGCACTTTCTCTGCTGGGGGGATGTAGGGGGTGCCAGGTTAAGAAGCGGGACGCATTTTTTAAATTTTGCTAACATTGGGGATGACTTTCCCTCTCAAATCGCCTACTGCTTATAGTTATGGCAGCCTGTTGTAGATGTTTAAAGATATAATGAAAAAATGAACTGATTTTTCTCTATTCTGATTGGTCACTTCTCTGAACCTCCTTTTTGGACACACACATGGTCATGCCCCCTGCATCATCCCTGATTATATATGTGGCCACACCCTCTGACCCTTTTCATGCATGTAAGGTCACACCCCCTGACCTCTTCATACATGTATGGCCACACCCCCTGATCTCTTTATACATATGGCCATACCCCCTGACCTATTCATACATGTATTTCCACACCCCTGACCTCTTCATACATGTATGGCCACACCCCCTCTCCTCTTTATTCATGTATGGCCCTGTCCGCAAGCCTACCTACACAATCCTTACAGTAGAATGAAAAGGGGCTGATTCATCAGACATGGGACCCCCTTTTGATAATGATGGATGGTTCTTCCTCTTCTTGTGCCTTAAGTGAGAGTGGCCTCTTCAGCAAAGTGACATGCCAGGAGTTTCCCAAAGATCTCATGCTCCTGTTTTCATTTCCCACTTTGGCCATAAGTGCAGTAAAAGATGATGTGTAAAGTTCCTACCCGACTATGTATAGAGCAAAGACTCCCTGCTGTAGCTTCTCCATCTCTAAATGGAATATATTCTCCAGTCTTGAATACGGTCTTTGCAGACACCTGTTTATTTTCTTATATGATTTTCCTTTCAGAAGATAGCTGAATCCCTCCACAGTCTGTGTGTGTGGAGTTTGCATACTCTCCCTGTGCGTGTGGATCTCCTCCAGGTGCTCTGGATTCCATCTGCAAATTCTAAAGTCATTCAGTTAGGTTAACTGGTCAGGGGAAGGGAACAGCGGGTCAGAATCAGAGCTGGACAAGAACGTGGGCTGGAACATGGTGAACGTGCACGACGAGCAGCAGCAGCCTGACATGATTGTATTCGTGGCCACTAGGGGGCACAGTGTGTGTGATGTGATCTGTTATCCTGCCCAGCTAGTTTCCCATCCTGTCTGGTTCCAGCCCCCACCCCATCACCCTGTAGAGAATGGAAGAATGGATAATCTTTATGTGCATATAATGTCAGAAAACCCATACGAGCACAACTTAACTGAATTCCCTCTGATACAAAATTCATTCCTTAAAGGAAATGAAAAAAAATACACAGAGAAATATGTGAAATTTTTATCCACTACAAAAGTCACAGTCAGACTTTTAAAAAGACCTCAGTTTAATCAAAGTGCTTCTCTAACTGTGATCGATCAATGGCATCTGGGGAAAGGAGGAGGGGGACAGACATTTTTTTAGCAGGATGGATAATATAGAATTATTAGGGGGGTTATTGAGGCATGCTGCCACCTGTCTGCCGGTGATGGATGCACAGCACGGGGCCACGTCGAGCCATTAGCCGTAATTATGCGCCTCTCTCAGCGAACATTAGGAACAGTGGCATTCAAATTAAAAAATAAGCTGCCTCTCTGATGCTGGGGGTGTGGGGGTTATACGGAGGCTGTAATTATAATTGTAACTGTAATTGTAATTATAATTGTAATTGCAGCAGTGTCAGAGATACGGCTGCCCAACTGCCCCCCCACTTCCGAGCCGAGACATGTCAACCCAAAAGCCTGAGATTATAAGGAACCACAAGCCAGAGTATTTTTAATTAACGAGCAAGCAAATGCGGTCGATTCTTTTTTATTTCATGAGCTGTTCTGTGCTACTGTGGTGTAAAGTTAAAACAGCCCCCCAGTTCATAAGCCCTCTGCCACCCCAGTCAACAGTGAAGTTTTCCCTCCACATGTGCGTTCACTTTCTCTGCAGGAAGAGCAAATTGCTCTTAGCCCATAATGCTGACGCTTAAAAGCCAACGTTCTCTCCGGAGGGGCTGAAGTGACCCCGGGGTGCCGCCATTTCTGCATTACCGCGCCTCGCCGATGCAAACAGCACATGTGACCAGTGGAACTGCCCGGGGTACGTTAGAAGTGCTCGCATGAGGATGGCGGCCCCTGGGCCCCAGGGGCGCCTGGATCTGGCCTTTCGAAATATATCTTTAAGGGCGCCAATTATCCAAAGGGATTTTGTTTTAATTGTGTAATGACTGCTGGCTACTGAGACCATGAGTCATGGTAAAACAAAACAAATAGAAATAGTTACTTGTGTTTGGTTGGGAGAGGGTAGTGTTTGGTTGGCAGAGGGTAGTGTTTGGTTGGCAGAGGGTATCCGGGTCCCTCCGTGGGGGACTCTTTATTTTTGTACCACATGGCTTGAAGCTATTTTTGAGGCATTTTGCCTTGGAAATCATGTCTTGGAATTTAGTCCTTCACCAAAATGCCAGATTTCCATTTGATGGGGTGAGGTGATGCTTAACAAAGCCGCAGAAATTGCTGGGAGAGTTTAATAGAATCCTTCTCTTTCGATCCGGCCTTAGTTTTCCATGGAGCGAAATAAAAATGCTGCAGTGTGGCCCGGGCAGGATGGCATCCGGCGAGGGATGGGTCACAGGGCGACTGTGTGGTGCTCGCATCATCTCCACCACACTCCTGGTGCTGAAAGACACTGTAAATGAGGTTAGCTCATAGGGGGAGTGGCGGTCAGGCACTGACGCTCTCTGCAGTGCCATCAAGTTTCTGCACACATGTGACATGGTGGGGAAAGTCAGCTTGGAGGGGGCCGTTTTCACCCTGTGCCCCACGAACCAGCAGCCCGGTGAGGCTGTGAAAGAAATTAGATCTGTGCACCCCCCATCCACCACCCAAAGGGCACGGCTGTTATACCTTTTGGCCGGGGTAAAGTACAAATGCTGCATTTCAGTACTCAGTTCATTACACAGAGAAGCTCATGCTATCTACCTATCACAGCATCTGCTAAGTTCTGCTGAGGACAAATCAACAGTCTTTACTTGTGCAGTCTTTATTTATAGACTATTTATAGCCTTTATTTATAGAATTTATTTATAGACTTTATTTATAGCCTTTATCTATAGACTTTATTTATAGCCTTTATTCATAGACTTTATTTATAGCCTTTATCTATAGACTTTATTTATAGCCTTTATTTATAGCCTTTATCTATAGCCTTTATTTATAGCCTTTATTTATTCCGAAACATCTGCCACCACGGATGGCTGTACGGCACAGATGCTAAAAACACTGATTTCGAGTTAATGAGGGCTGGGAAGAAACAAGACAAAACGTCCACCACCAGGGGGCAGAGTCTCAAATTGTGGCTCCCAATTACAATTGTAAGTGATTATTACCTGTGGGGCAATGCAGGGCTGTTGCTTTGGTGCTTACAGAGCAGCTGCGAATCCAGGCGAGACGAATGTATCTTTGACAAACATGGGGGAGTGGGCAGTGACTCAGCTGGAACCTATTCGAGCAATCGGCACTCTGATACGACACTGACAGATTTTAGCTGTGCCCCTCTTATCGAGTCGCCCATGTCAAATTCTCACACAGCATGTATAATCCGGTGACCCATGCCAGACAAAAAATGAGCCCAGTTTTGGGCAAAATTGATTGTTTTTCACTATTGCGTACTAACTGAGCTCATTTCTCCCATCGACTACTCCTGCCTTAAAACCCTGAGCTTCACAGTGCATGACTCATTTGCTTGTGCCTGTTTGCCCCACTTTTGAGCTGAACTGGCATCAAGGTGGGGTGACCCCCTAATCCACGTCAGCAGAGTGGTCAGGCACTACGAGCTACTTCAGGTTTCACAAACTTCTTTAATCTTAAAACTGAAAGGCTCCTGAGCTTGGCAAATTACTTCAATTATTCTTGTGTTTTGACTTGTTTCCTTGATTGAAAGACTCATCCAGCTGTTTCACATTAACATTAATGACATATGCATGATTATAGGAGACTGACCAATAAGCACACAGCAAGAACTCGGTGCTAAAGTGAAATCCAGGTCTTTTTGATTGACATGGCTGAAATGGTAGTTTACAAACCCTGTTGTAGCTCACAGTGTTCCTCCTGACATGGATTAGATGGTCAATTCTCATCTCTCATGGGGGGGGGGGGGGGGGGGGTTACAGGGGGTTTTAAAAAACAACCCCAAGAACCCCCGGGGTGGGAAGGGGGGGGGTAAATTGACATTTCTTTAGTCTCAAAACCAATA